>CM061920.1:130494049-130516599 GCA_031002005.1 Vandiemenella viatica
AATAACAGGCGGGGCAGGAGGGTAGGCGGAGCGGGCTGCGGCGTCGGCGCTGCGGGATCCGCTGCTGCTGCCGAGACTTGGTGCCCCTGCCGGAACGGGCCGGTTCGATGTCCTTCTGAGGAAGCGGTCCCCGGTTGTGGTGTCGGGAGGAGCGCGACTGGGAGCTCTGGATGGCGGCGACGTCCTGTGTGTCCTCTACGTTGGTTCGGATTGCGGCCACATCCGCCCAGGACTCCAGGCGGCGATCTGCGGCCGTAGATATTTCGAATTTGTAGGCAAGTTCGATGACCTGCTCCAGGGATGGGTCCTCTAACTTGAGGGCGTCATGCCGGAGTGCGGCATCTGGTGCAGCCTGTATGATGTGATCACGCACCATGTCGTCGGCGTAGGATTCGTGGGAACAACGAGTTTGAAACTTACATTTTCTGCTAAGGCCTTGGAGTTCGGCCGCCCACTGGCGATACGTCTGATCGGGCTTCTTCCGGCATTGATAGAATTCGAGGCGGGCCGCGACGACATGGTACCGGCGTCTGTAGTATGCATTCAGTGTCGTACAGATGGTCGTGAAGGTGAGGGTGTCGGGGTCTTGTGGCTGAAGTTTGGTGAGCAAGACATACATCTTCTATTGGTTCCAGGAAAGGAAATATGCACGTTGGTCTTCTTCTTTGGTTATGTGGTGAATTGCGAAGTGTTGTCTTATGCGCTTCTCGTAGGTCTCCCATTCGTCGACGTCGTCGTTGAATGCTGGGAACGGAGGCGGGGCCGTGGGTTGGCGGAGATTCCTGACTTCCGCAATCAGTTGTCTCTGAGATTCGAAGAACTGATGTAGAAGTCCTTGGAGGAACTGTTGCCATTCCGTAGGTGCTGCTGGCGTAGCCATGATGGTCGAGAGTTCTTATCCCAACCTTGTCGCCACTGAAGTGGGTTACACTTAACGGTTCCTTGAAGTTTATTACTCGGTACACAATACAACAGGAAAACCATAAACAAATGTGGGTACAGTTATCAGAAGACCGTCGAGAATTTCAGCCTGGTCCTAATCCGGGGTAGAGTGACGGCTTCTACTTCTCGCGAACTTCCGGTGGTCTTCTGTAGTTGACGCTGGTTCAGCGGTCAGGCTGGAACTGGCGGTGGAGCGGCCGGCTACGCTTATATAGGCGGCCTGGCGCAGGAATTCCGTTGTGTGGTAGTACGGCGACCTCTGTAAGAAATAGTCCCACTTAGCTTCTAGATGATTCTATTTGTTTTCCTGGTTTGTTTTGCGCCTGTTTGGAGTCGTATATGTATCCCGGCGTGCAGGCGCGTTGTGTGTGAGGTCTGCCTGGCAGGGGCCTTTACTGGCAGACTGAACAGTTTCGTCTTAGGAAATGGATGCAGTACTCCGCAACGAATTTCTGTTCACAACTACTTTATGTGGAACGATTTCTAAACTCGGCAATTCTTGAAAGAGGGGTCGACAAAAACAGCTTTCGATTTCAGTGGCGACTGCCTACGACCCTACGCTATTGGGTTTCTAGGTGAGATTGTTGTACTATGCGACTTTATGTCAATTAACAAAAAGTGATATTGTGATTTCCGAATAATCATCACGCATACTATTTATTAACCTGTCAGCGCCCGGAAAATCGAATTAAATATCATTGCACACTTTAAGTCAAGTCGTCAAGCGTATTTGTCTTATTTACCTAGCCGAATATAACTTTGTGCATACGTTAAATTATGATTTTAAATGTTTTAATGTGATTGGGAATTTGATATAATTTCATTTTTCGTTTGACCTATTACAGTTAACGGTAACCTGATGATGTTTTGTGCTAAGTAATAAGATATAATCCACATTGGAAATCAAAAATTTTCATATTTGTTTATGTAATCATTAATTATGTGGATAAATTATAATGATTTTAATATGTGCTGATAAATGTTTTCTCGTGTAAAATATCTTTATTTCAAAATAACAGCTGTCTCTGAATTTATGATTATTCCAAAAATTTACATGAATACAAAGTGGTTATTGTAAAGCATTATTTTACTAATAAATTGGTTATTACAAAATTGTATCCAATGTAAGGGGTTGTCAAATGAAATTTAATTGAACATATATAATGCGTTTATTAAAATGGTTGAAAATACACGCATTCCAGTTAGATTCTAAAGAGACTCTGAAAGTGATGAAGGGTCTAGCAGATTTCTCGAAACATCTGAAGACGGACGACTAAGATAAATAATTTTCATGTTGCATTTATACATCACTTCCAGCAGCGTTTCCTGTCTGACCTGTATTAGATTATGACTACTGATGTAGCTAAACACAGTTTCTTTAGGTCAGTTCATAAGCGATGTATTTTGTCTGATTGGATAAAAACCCTACCATGGGGAGCAAAAATCAGCGCAGTGAATGTGCCAATGAATGTATATAGGTATGAAAGGATATAACTCTACTGTACATAGATATTTAGAGTAAATAGTTTATTAAGTGTTAATAAGAAAATATGTATTCATAAACTTCAAGTTGTACAGTTGTTGTGTATATAGCAGATATAAGATATAAAGTTATGTATCTTTCAAGCCCTGTATTCTAAGTATGATACAACGAAAACCATTTTAAAGAACTCAATGTGCGAACAATCCTAAAAAAGGTCTCCAAAACTTTTTAGAGATGCAGAATCCATTTATTTGCCATAATACACAACTGTTTTAAAGGTTGTGAACAATTATTTATTTTTCTACGTAATTACCATTTCGGTCGATATATTTTCGTAAATGCTGTGACACTTTTTGTGTGCCCTCATCACACCATTTCCCGCCATGTGTTTGAGGAAGCGTTGAACTTCATCTTTCCCCTGTTTGTCGATGCCTTCCGGCCAATTGCCGCAATTTGTGGTCTTTCGTCAACATTGTAAACACCTTCCGGTACTGTAACTTTTCCGTTTAAATCCTGTGGAAGGAGCTTCGGGAAAGCTGCAGAACCAAAATGCAGAGATCATCCAAAGTAATCCGCCGATCTTCACGCATGGTTTGCTTAACCTTCACGACAGTCTCTTCTGAAATTGACGATCTTCCACTCCTTTGGTCATCGTTAATTGCAGTACGACCGGCCCTAAACTCTCCACATCATTCGCAAACATTTTCGACATCCATGTACGACTCTCCATATACTTCCATCAGTATCAATCGATTCAAAGCCTTTTACGTTCAAAACGGAATATCTGTGCGAACTTTTCATTTCCCAATATCATTCAACGGAAGCTTCATTCATAACTACTATCAAGCCAAGACTGAAGGTCCCAGTAAGGCGCATGCATGCTTGTTTGGGGGTGGATGAAGCACCAATGATAACAGTGTGACCAACAGCCGCACAAACTGTTTCACTGCGTTCCCGAAGCTTTGAAGATCTTACTTCAGGGATTGCCCTCGAATATAATTTATAAAATATATTTTTTAGTGACAAAAAATAGGTATTTTTTCGGTTTAATTAAATATTTCTCATGTATTCACGTATTATTTGATTTATCAATTCAAGCCAGTACCATATTTATCATTCTCCTTATCACTCGTTCAACCAGCAGTATGCTTGAATGTTTTGTAAACTGTAATACTTGCTGCTATACTCGTACGGCGATATATTCAGCCTGATGTTCTTTGAGTAAATAAGTTGCAGCATTTATTAATTTCACTCGTCAGATGGTTAACATTTCTGTCGATCACTTCAGCATGTAGCCTTTCTCAAACAGGTCCTTAAATCTTTTAATTCTAATATCATCACGAACTTCAAATTTTGTTGGAATGGTAGTCTAAAATTTACTATATAGAATTGACAGTAGCGAGTTGTTTTTAAAATCTCATGGTTTCAACTTTAATGCAATACGCCACTTTTATTGTAATTGGGCATTAATCATGTAAGTAATTCAGTCCAGCGATGTGATCCACGATTGTTAAATAACCGTAACGGTACATTGCTTATAGGCCTGTTGAGCCGTTCCAGTATTGACGACCTCGAATAAATAATGTGATGAGAAATGATTAATACTTTTCCTAGTCACTAACACGATAAACTTTGGATTGTAATTTTTTGTTTTCGGCCTGAAAAATTTGAGATACACAACCAATTTTAAAACGCTGTTTGTAGTTCCATAACCATTCCACCTGTCCTTTTCTTTAACGGTAAAATCCACATAAACTGTATGCAAGTATCGGTAATCTTCAATATATACTCGTAATAAATATTTTTACGAATGTGTGGTATCATTTCGACATTATCAGGTGGCCATAGATCATCAAATCCTTTAATTGTTGCACGTCTACTCAGGAAATTCCTATCTGTGTAGTTCTATTACAAATTCATTCGTATTAGACTGTAATAACTCTTTTAAGAACTTTTTGCAATAACCAAAGTAAATTCTTTGGAGTAAGGGGGAGTTACCAATCATTAGAGAGCCATCACCCTCTTTAACACCGTACAAATAATCTTTCAAAATTTGACTGCAAGTGTACTTTAATCATGCTCGAAGACAGCTAATGTTCTCGAGGGAAGAAAACGTTTTCCATAGTAACCGTCACTGATCGTAATGAAAACTCGAAAGAAAAAAATCTTAAAATTTGATTTTTCCATTTTAATTTCATGTGGGTTTCGCCTAATTGCGCTCGTATCACTTAGCGTTTAGTTGCTGACGCTTCTGTTTATGTACACCAAACGAAGTTAACTCAAGAAGAAGCAGCACCAATCATTTCCTCATGAGAACCGTTTTCTTGAATTCAGAAGGCTTTTAAACGAGAAGTGTTGCGTTTGCTTTCATATAAATTGCCGTGTGTGTAATACAATTAAACATTTTTTTTCAGCACACTTTATATATCTGTAACATTGTCTGCATCGAACAGTTAAATGGATGGAAAATTTATCGCTACAGGTGTAAGCTTCAATAGAGTGTGAATTATTCTACTTACAAATCAAGATTATGCAATTATGCATGTGAAATTACTGGAGAAACTCAATGTTTCCAAAATTTCCAGGAACAAAGTGTGCTAAAACATTGAAGACTTGGGATGTCCCCCTCTACGATAACTGAAGCAACATAATTTGGGAAGGACACCATCATCATCATCCTCAACAGTTTCCAGCCTCTGGTCGGGTCTGCTTCATGCACAAGCCTCTCCATTTGCTTTTTTAATCCCACCATCTCTCTGTCACCACTTTGTTCCAGTCCTCTCCTCTCTTCCGTACACCCTCCTCCACTCCTTTCAGCCATCCATCTCTTGATCTTCCTCTGGGTCGTTTACCATGCATCTTAATTTCATAGATTTTTCTCGGGATTCTCTGAGCCTCCATTCTCTTGACATGTCTATACCATCTCAGTCTGGTCCTCTCTACCCTTTCCTGTAGTGGTTCCTTTTTTATGGTGCGTCTAATCACTTCATTCCTTATTCTGTCCATTTTAGTGACTCCCATTCAACCTCTTAAAAACTTCATTTTACTTGCTTGTACTCTGCTGATGTCCCGCTTTTTCATTGTCCACGTTTCAGCAGTATAAGTCAAGATAGGCACATAATACGTATGATAGATTACTCTCTTGCTTCTCTGTGGCACCTCTTTATTTCATATCAGGCTTCTAATGCTCCTTAGGAACGCCTCTGCTTGCTCTTTCACCTTTCACTTATCTCGCCATCATTTCCTCCACATTCCTCTAATACACTCCCCAAGTACTTGAACCTGTTTACCTTCTTTAGTTGTTCCCCTGCCATCACAATTCCTTGGGCTACCCTATTCTTTTTCCTGGTTGTTACCATGTACTCACTTTTCTTTACATTAAATTTCAGGCCATATTCCTCCACACTGTTCCTCCATACATCCAACTGGCGCTGCACTTCCACTTCTTCACCTCCCCAGATCATCAGATCATCCGCAAAAGCCATCACCTTCATGTTTTCCTCACCCATCCTCGCTGCCACCTTCTGCATTATTTCATCCATGATTACAATGAAGAGTATTGGTGATAGGGCACTTCCTTGTTTTAGTCCATTCCTTTGTTACAGCCAATCTGATCTTCCTTCCCCTATTTTCACATAGCTCACACTTCCTTGGTACAGTTCCGTAACTCTCTTGATGGTTTCTTTGGGAACTCCTCTCTTCTCCAGGGCCTTCCATACCTTACTCCTGTGTACACAATCATATGCTTTCTCGATATCGAGGAATACCAACAGTAGATCCTTTCCATACTCATAATGTTTTTCCTGCAGCTGTCTCATAGCAAGGGAAGGACATATGTGTCATAATTCTACGTGGGTGCTGAAAGCTATATTTAATTTCCCAGTATTGGGTACAATAAAATTATTTACAATGTTCTTTTATTTGTATATTTACGCTTTGATATCCAATTATAATACACAGATTTCGGGGCGTTAAATTTTGGTTAATTATGCATGTAAAATCCATTAAATAGAAGAAAATTTTTGTATGCAATGAGTTCTTGTATTAATAGCGTATAGGTCAGTGTTAATCTGAGACTGGATGACACCTCACATACACTGACATACTGAATACGCACATCAATTAGTTTTTGCACTGGAGCAAAAGAATTGTTATTAAGTGCTTTATCAGATAGTATGTCTACAAACTCTCACAAATTCGTGGTGAAGATTGTAATGGTATCCGCAGGCTGGACGTCGAGCAGGTTTATCCATGTTAATTCGTAGGAGAAGATATCACTGGGAGGATCCGTATTGTGCGAGAGACATATAGTTTCCGCCCATACACAGCTCGGTAAGAAACGTTGTAGTTGCCGAGTGTAACAATCGTTTGGACGTATTCTAGGTTATTGCTAAATAACTCTGACACATAGTCTAACATCTGGATCAGCATAAACTATTCTCCACATTGTAGAGTAACGGTGTTATGCCCAAATTTTTTAAACATGACTAACAAAGAAGGATATTGTTCTGCCAACAGTCCAACTGTAAGACGGTTTGAATCACTTACATTCAACTGGAATGCCGACGGAAACAAGAACACTGAAGGAGACATTGCTTCATACTGGACTGGAACGGGTAAGGCTGCAGCATTATATAGAGTGGTGGCATGGTTGGAGGGATGTAAGCGGAGAGGAATGGAGGAGAAATAGTCAGCTGCACAGGAATTAATAGCCGTCTTATACATGTCTAGTCAATGCGTAAGAGATTGCTATAAACGGTGATGGTGGACCTGTCATTGATGGTGACATTTCATCCTTGCAGTTCTGGTCATAATAATATGCTTATTGACGGCTGCCATCTTAAAAAGTAAAGGAGCTAATTACTTTTTCTGTGCGTTCCGAACTCTGTTTCTGGTGTGAGTTCGTTAATGATTTAAATTCCTTTTACAGTCGTCAGAAACTTACGTTGCCTGATTAGTTCCCTACGGCTTGTCTGATTCTGGAGGGTATTAGATTAAGTTAATCCAGTTTTAAAAAATTTTGGTTTTCGTTTAAAATCATATGATATTTCTATCAGTGATGTTCAGTTAGAGACGATCGACGTCAGATCAAACGTAATATGACTGTTTACTATGTTCCGTTATCTTGTAAGTGAAATCAGGAGTGATTCCTTAATATAAGCATTCCCATTCGCAGACAGGTCGACCGCGACCACTTCGTCACAATCCAGGGCAGCCGTAATGATATCTTAATATGTATCATAATATGACAACTCCTTGGAAAATAAATCCGAAGAAAATGGAGTGGTTAAAAGATTACTGAATTTATAGGGAGTCATGTGTGTGATGCCAGTGTTAATGAAAGTCCGTGAGCCTTGGAACTGATATGGACGCCGGAAGCGATAAACCGCACACGTTTGGCTTACCGTGTCGGATGATGCGTCTTAATGCCGTTGTTCAGTCCAGTACATATTTATGTTTTAAGAGCTCTCTGAAATCTTTTTAAAATGATTGCCTTGAAGGGTTTTAAAGGTACTTTTCTGATATCTACGATCAATAATAGAAAATAATTTGTGGAGATTTCCAAACGGCAGTTTGAATGACTTTATCATCCATCAAAAACTTAAATTTCCTGAATTATTTCAGATTTATTAATTTTTGTTTGGTTGTCTGATTTTACGGAGTACTTTACTTTTGCTCTGGTTGATATAGGCAGTTCTGGGCTTGTGGTCTTGCCCCTTTGCCATCGCTCCGCTGTTCGTTTTCTCTCTGCGTTCGGGATATATTTAAAGATCTCTTCCGGGGTATCAGATACAGGAAGTCGCTTGGGAGTCTGAAGGAACGATGTTTATCATTAGAGAAGTCTTCTTCAACTGGTACAATTTCTCCTTCGACACGGACGGCAGGGTTATGTGTTCTCGTTGGAATGTTAATTATTTTATCTTTTGGAATTGAATAATAAAATATTGAAGCACTGACATTTTGACGCATCTAAAAATTTCATATTTTTTCCGTATTTGTCTCATGTTTTACAATAAATTTATATGTAGGATATAACAGGATAGTAAGAGTCATAATTTCAATAACGTGATTTTAATGGATACAAAATTTCATAAATGTACTTGTTTATTTTGAATTAAATGTTGAAATTTATAAGAAAAATGATTTGTTTATTGCTCAGAATTGGATGTAGTAACTTATTTTGGTGTGTCTGAAGTACTTAAATCTTTAACGATGATAAAGAACTTTTGCTGTCTGAGAAAGATACATATTTCGCATAGCATGGAGGACCACGAGGAATCAAATCATAATAGTATTTTTTTTCTTTTTTTCTGTCATCAGTCTTTCGACTGGTTTGATGCAATCCTCCATCCATTCCTCTCTTGTGCTAACCTCTTCATCTCTACATATCCCTTACAACACACGTCCTCAGTTATCTGCTTCATATATTCTAATCTCTGTCTTCCTCTACAGCTCTTACCTTCGACCGTTCCCTCCACCAACAAATTAACCAATCCAGCATGTCTCAAAATATGACCTACCAACCTGTCTCTTCTTTCTGTAAGCTTCTTCCACAAACTTCTTTCCCCAGCCATCATTTCCAAAACTCGCTCATTTCTTACTTTGTCTGTCCACTTAATTTTCAGCATTCTTCTGCAGCACCACATTTCAAATGCTTCAATTTTCCTTTCTTTCCGGTATTCCTAAAGTCCATATCTCGCTACCATAAAGTTCTGTGCTCCACACAAATTTAGTTTTAAAAAGTTCTTTCTAATTCTTAAATCAATATTTGAAACTAAAAGATTTCTCTTTTTCATGAAAGCTCCTTTAGCTAGTACTATTCTGCTTTTAACATCATTCCTGCTTCGGCCATCTGTTGTAATTTTGCTTCCCAAATAACAGAATTCACTTACTTCTCCAATTGCATTCCATCATATTTTTATATTTAATCTGCTAGTATTTGTATCATTTCTGCTACATTAGTTTTGCTTTGATTTATATTCATGCCAAAATCTTCCTCCAGTATTTTATTCATGCCATTCAGTAATTTCTCAATATCGTCAACCCTTTCTGCTAACAAGACAATGTCATCAGCAAATCGTAGCAAATATTATTTACGCTTCATTTATAAGAAATCTGACATTTATCTGTCAGACACAACCTTTCCTCCAAGATTATATATGTCTGCGGTTTAGGGAATGATTTTTATTATTAATCATTATTATTCTGCAGTAGTTAATTCTCATTATATTTACAATTCTGCTTCTTTCGGTAATCTGTCAGGAGTAATGCTAAACAACCTACTCTGCGTTCAAGTCAACAAACGCTTTTGCAATTGAATGATACGTGAACAGTTTTTGGATTATTTTAAATAACAAAATAACGTACATGATGGTGTGAATGGGCGCCAGGTTGGCAGGGGTTGAGTGGTCGGCATTCACAGCGCGTGGCAAACCTGTTACAGCCTTCATTCACACCGCATCCAACCTTATATGCCGTACACTGCGCGACACTTCTGTCAGCTTTATTGCTGTTCTCGCGAATTTTAAGTGAAAAGAATGCGCATTTTGTAATAAACTTTCATCTCAATTATAACTGTGTACTACACTGATAAATGAACCCTCTTGATCTGAGCGTATGAAACATTACAAATATAAATTTCTTACATTCCCAAAATTTATTTATCATTTCCAGTATAATCAAAAATCTGTGCACCATGTCATAGACATACGATACTTCGTTCGCATAAAGAAGTACAAAAAAGTTAGTTTTACTGTTGTACTTTTTTATCAAACATCGCATGCCGTTATTAAACCTGCTGAAAATAATATCAGTTTATCACATCGTCCCAGGAACTTCAAAATTACATTTGTTTTTTTACTTATTTGTTTGTTAACAGAACATCTCTGTGAAATAACTGAAATCTGGAGAATTCTTTGCTCTAGCGCAGTGTTTCTCAAAGTGGGATACGCCAACCCCTAGCAGTGGCGAAGCTAGGTCAACAAGGGTCCCGGTGCAAAAAATTTATTTTGGGCCCTCAGGCCAGACGGGCGACCTTTTTTTTGCTTTGTGTGCTGGTAGGGGCCCCCTGAACTGAGGATGGGGCCCTTGAATGGTTATTTAGGGGCCCCTGAGCAGCGGTTGGACCCCCCCCCCCTGAGCAGCGAGGGCTAGTAGGAGGAGACTGTCTTTCCTGGCCAGAAACCGGGAAAACCCGTGACGTCACTAAGTGGTGGGGGGGACCTCCCTCCCCTCCCCTCCGGCGGGCTTTTTGAATCAGCCAATCAGCGTTCAGGTGGTGGGGGGTACCTCCCTTGGCGGGCGTTCAAACCTCAATTTAGTTCCTCAACCAGCCGCACAGATAGCGACACCGGGTGGGCTTGCGCATATGTTAGTTCACCGATCCGCCGACAGATGGCAGCATCTCCCAAGGGCTTAATTTCTTTGGGCGCAGATATTCCACTCCCCCAGGATAGAGAAAGCCAGCGGTGGGAATCCCGCCGCCTGAGGCGTATTTGCACAGGTGTCGACATGTACGCACTTGCTCGGCCGCCGAGACCCTGTTGCGACATGCGCGATAACTTGCATAACTCTCGCTAGAGGTCAGCACACGGTAGTAGACATTTGCCGCTAGATGGTGCGGGTGTCCCAATATGCGTGAAATATTTCGGGAGTCCGACAGGTTACGAAATGGCTCCATTACAGAGCGATACAGCTAGGCCATCCACCATTGTGAAAGCATAGCTGGCGGACAAAGAAATTAGGGCGTCCAATACATATTGCAGAGTCTCATAATTATTATATGTCAGTTTTCGTAGAACAAATATAAGAATCTTTTATGGTAGCCTAATCCCTCGCCAGAATAACGTGTTTTAAAATCGAAAATTTAGTTTTCATTCTGGGCGAACAGAAAAACTGCTTGAGTCTTTGTATTTAATTAAAAAATAAGACATAGACCATGAGAAAGCGTAACTTTTACGTTTAAAACGTGATAATGAACTATGGAATGTCCTGACTTAGCTCAAATTCATATCTATACAATGCAGTTCTGATATTCGAAATTGGCAGAGGGTGCTTTGCACAAAAAATAACTCTGTGCGAATAACAAGAGGAAATAAGCGTCAGTAGGGTTGGATTCCAATATAATTAATCGTTAATGATAACTCGCGAATTTCTGTCACACCCCCATTATTTTAATATATTAAATTATTTGGGTTTACCATGGTTTCCCAAATCACTCCAGGTGAATGCCGGGATGCTTCCTTCAAAAGGTCATGACCGAATTCATTCCCATTCCTTTCCCGTCTCTAAAGACCTCGTAGTTATAGGAGACGTAAAGCAGTTAAAAAAAAAAAAAAATCGAGCTTGGTAAACTGCGACATTCTTCTTTCCCCAATACCAATGTGATTGAAATTTCTCGTGACGTTTCATAAACTTATCTCAATCGTGTGATACAGCCAGTGCAAATTTCTTTTTGTTACTTCCCCCTGTGTAAACCTGTTTTTTATTTTCGAGCTTGGTAAACTGCAACATTCTTCTTTGATGATGATGTACAAATGATAGCTGACTGCAGTGGTAAGCTAATGGTTTAAACTGTGACATTCTTCTTGCAGTCCTCGTTAGATAAGCTGGTTGGGACTCTTGCGGAGCGTGACATGCACATTACCGTGACGTTTCATAAACTTATCTCAATCGTGTGATACAGCCAGTGCAAATTTCTTTTTTGTTACTTCCCCCCTGTGTAAACCTGTTTTTATTTTCGAGCTTGGCTACCGATCGTGGTGGTGTAAAGGCTAACATTCTGGCCTTGCATTCGGGAGGACACCGGTTCCGGGCATCCAGATTTGGGTTTTCCATGGTTTCCAAAATCACTCCAGGCAAATGCTGGGATGCTTCCTTTAAAAGACCATGGCCGAATTCCTTGCCCCCCATCCTTTCCCGTCTCTAAAGACCTCGCTTGGCAAAGCTCATGGAATGCAGTGAGGGAAGAATGAATTCATATTAGCATCAGTACGACACCTTATTTCTTTAACTTATCTCTGCTGCCAGTGGTATAAAATATTTAATCACACTCTTAATTCTTGCCATCCAGGCCAAACCTTTGTCGTTTGTCTATCCAGGCCAATCTATGTATCAATTCTGTTATGCTTTCGTAAGCAATCACAAATTGAGTGTCCTTAGCTGTACTTTGTCTAAAATTCCAATAAATCCCTTGTGATACATCAGTGATTGACACCTTTAACTGTATTTTACAGTACAGCACTTATGTTCCAGGAACGAAATACCGTCTGTTAATCTTACTAATTTCACCCCTGTGGAATCGAAGTAAGCCAGTCCTATGTGATAAAAAAATCGAGTCACGCTAAGCACAGAACATGCCTGAGACCATCGCCTGTGGCCAAGGTGGAGATTTAGAAAATTTACACACTCCCTTATAGAAGAAATCCAGTGCACTATTCCTAATTCTTTCACCAAGATCCACCTCTAGCCTCATCGCCAACATACCCACAGCACTTCCCCAAACTTCATTCTGTTTTCCAATGATTCCCATTCAAACCCCTGATCAGATACAGACAGGGTTACCTTTTGTTCGTGTGTTAAAGTAAACCAAAAACTCATACAGTCTTCTCCTAATCAGTAGCCAGGTACCAAAATGTTCACTTAAGGTGGTTCTACTGCAGTTTTCCAGGAAAATTCTCCCTTTTTCCAGGAAATTATTTTTCAATAAATCAGGACCCAGGAGAGTTCTCCATTCGGTTTAAATGTTCCCATCTAACGCCAACCTTCGGATTCAGGACCAAGTGTGACATTTGATTGTAATTGCATGCTTCATCCAACTAACCACGATAAAAGTGACATAATGCCCTTAGCTAACTTGGTCATCAAACAGACATCATAACCCACATTTTCATAGAAGACCCCCCACACATCAACAAGTATCCATAGGTGTAGACACCATAGTTCTATTACACCTAAGATAGCGCTCACACTTGAACTGTCGTAAATTGTTAGGTCAAAGTGGGTGTTTGGATATTTTATCCACTCAGACCTCATCACTTAAAGTCTAGTGCGAGATTGTGGTCATGGTCAACTTAGGCTCCATACACCACTCAGAATTATTCCACCAATATCCATTCTAACAGCATTATACGCCACATACAGCCCCTCAACACTCTTCCTATCTTCCAATGACATCCCAGCCCCAGCTCCTTTATTATGGCACTTACTGAATATTTTACACAGATAAATCTAGATGCCCTCCTTCGCACCTTGCATTTGATGTACAAAAAATGTGGACTGGTCAAAGTGGGTGTTTAGATATTTTATCCACTCAGGCCTCATCACCTAAAGTCTAGTGCCAGATTGTGGTCATGGTCAACTTAGGCTCCATACACCACTCAGAATTATTCCACCAATATCCATTCTAACAGCATTATACCCCACCTACAGCCCCTGACACTCTTCCAATGACATCCCAACCCCAGCTCCTCATTTGATGTACAAAAAATGTGGACTCCATACTACACCACACAAGCAATGGTCTGACTGTGAGTTTGTACCCAAGTCCTTTGCTTCTCTGGTACATCACCCCTCTCTGTTAAATGATTTTTATGTAGTGAGAATCACAATTCACATGCCAACACAAACGGCAGTAAACTGTAAAGAGCAAAATGAAATGGGAGACTGCCTAAGCCCTGAATCAATGGTTAGAAGCACACGTTGATAGTGAGCATAATTCTAGACTCAAATCCACAGAGGGATGACACACGCACATTTCCATGCCTACAGCGAGGTCGACAGAACAACCAGCACCAAGATAGAACTCCCACAGAGGAAGAAGACACACACATACACACACACACACGCGCGCGCACGCACACACTTGTACATGCATACAGCGAGGTCAATAGAACTAACAGCAAGCATCATGAAAACGATGAAGTGGGGGCAGAATTGTCGTTACCACTGATTATCTGGACAGAACTATCGTTACGAAAATCATCAGACAGACGAGTTAAAGTCAGGTACCGCCATACTTATGCTTACATCCACAAAGACAGACGCAGATACACATGTCCAAGTCTACAGAGAGTTCAGTATAGCTACCGGCAACAATCATGGAAACAAAAAAAGTGGTGTAGTACTCTCTTGCCTCATGACTGGCTGAAAAACAGAAGTCTCCTTACATATCATCAGCCTGGCGAGATAGAGGGTGTGCAAAAGATGGCATATTTTCACCATAAACCTAAGTGTTTATACCATAAATAGTGTTCATCACGCCCCAGTTGATTACATTTACCCTCAACATGTCTCTCCCACACCGCAACCCTTTCTACCATTCAGTAAAAAGTGACCCCAGTACTATGAGTTGCAATAGACACTTGACTATCAGACAGATATCATAACCCGCATATTCAAACTAGGTCTCAGCCACAGATCTATACATCTCCATGCACAACCACAAACAAACTTAAGTGGAGGGACAGCAAAATCATACACCCAGACAGACGTGTTTATAGAAGGTATCACTATATTAACGCATACAGACACAGAGAGAGACGCACAAACACTCACATTTCCATGACTACAGCGAGCTAGACACAATAACCAGCCCAATCATGACGACGAAAAAGTGGAGTAGAACCCCCATGGCTCATAACTGACCAAAAAAATCATCAGTAACATATATTCCAGGCACCATACTCTTCACATCAACATCATCTCATTTATTTCACACTACAGACCTCACTACCATCCAGTATCATGTATGCTAGGTACAAAACTGCTCACATCAGCACCAACACGTCTATCCCACACCTAAGCTTTTTCTGCCATTCAGTAACATGTGCCACCCATGTACCACGAGTAGCAGTAGACACTTGGTCATCAGACAGATATCATAACTCCCATATTCATACTAGGTCTCACCCACAAATCCATATATCACCTCACACAAGCATAAGTGCAGGATCCAGACAAACGAGATAAAGGAAGGTATCACCACATTTACGCAAAAAAAAATACACACAGAGATAGAGACGCATACACACGTACATTTCCATGCCTACAGCGATCTCGACTCAACAACTAGTCCAATCGTGGCAACGAAAAAGTGGTACAGAACACCCATGACTGGCCAAAAATCATAGAAAGACACACATACACTCACATGTCAATGCATTCACACAGTTCCATTCATCACCACACATAACTGGAGGAAAGAGACTGAACATGCTAGATCCAAACTGAAGAGTTACAGGATGTGTGAAGTTTGAAATCACAGCCACATCTCACCCACACCGCAACCCTTTCTGTCATTTAGTAATATGTGCCCCCATGTACCACGAGTAGCAGTAGACACTTGGTCATCAGACAGATATCATAACTCTCACCCACAAATCCATATGTCACCTCACACAAGCATAAGTGCAGGATCCAGAAAAACGAGATAAAGGAAGGTATCACCACATTTACGCAAAAAACACACAGAGATAGAGATGCATACACACGTACATTTCCATGCCTACAGCGATCTCGACTCAACAACTAGCCCAATCATGGCAACGAAAAAGTGGAACAGAACACCCATGACTGGCCAAAAATCATAGAAAGACACACACACACTCACATGTCAATGCATTCACACAGTTCCATTCATCACCACACATAACTGGAGGAAAGAGACTGAACATGCTAGATCCAAACTGAAGAGTTACAGGATGTGTGAAGTTTGAAATCACAGCCACATCTCGCCCACACTTGGTCATCAGACAGATATCATAACTCCTATATTCATACTAGGTCTCACCCCACAAGCACAAACATATGGGAGGAACAGCAATTCATACGTCCAGATAAATGAGTTTAAGGAAGGTATCACCATACTTACGCATACAGACACAGAGAAAGACGCACACAGACACATATATCCATGCCTACAGCGAGCTCAACACAACAACCAGCCCAATCATGGCAAAGAAAAAGTGGGACAGAACCCCCATGGCTCAAGACTAACAAAAAAATCATCATTAACATGTGTTCCAAGTAACAAACTCCTCACATCAAAATCATATCATTTAACTCACACTACAGACCTCTCTGCCATTCAGTATCGTTGGTAATATGTACAAAACTAATTTCATAAGTTACCACATACATACAAGTAATTGCAGGAAAGGGTCCCGACACACGACATCCACACTGAGGTGTTACATGATAGGCAGATGATAGCATGTCTTTACAATACATCTCAGTGCTCACCACACATACTTGATTTTTAATGTGCCATCAGTATAGCTGGTGGCTGGAACTAAGCTCTTGGCAATGTTTGGCCAAAAGTCATTTGTTAATAGCAGCTGAATCAAGGACAAATTTTGGGTCAACCTGCCCACGCGGGCGCGGCGCGAGGTGGCCACCCTTCCTCGCAGCGGACGCGTACTTCGTGTTTTAGTAGGTCGGTATACCGGCGCATATTACCGCCTCGAGCGCAATGAAATTCCGGTCTTCAGTGCGGTCCTAAAAATGCGGTTACCGGTAATAGGTCCCGGTCGGAAAACTCCGGTAAACCATCGCGGTCCGCGCGGGAAATTCCGGTAAACCATCGCGGTCCGCGCTTTTAGACCGGCGTATTACGGTATTTCTGTCCGCAGTGGGGAAGGGTGGCCACCTCGCGCCGCGCCCGCGTGGGCAGGTTGACCCAAAATTTGTCCTTGATTCAGCTGCTATTAACAAATGACTTTTGGCCAAACATTGCCAAGAGCTTAGTTCCAGCCACCAGCTATACTGATGGCACATTAAAAATCAAGTATGTGTGGTGAGCACTGAGATGTATTGTAAAGACATGCTATCATCTGCCTATCATGTAACACCTCAGTGTGGATGTCGTGTGTCGGGACCCTTTCCTGCAATTACTTGTATGTATGTGGTAACTTATGAAATTAGTTTTGTACATATTACCAACGATACTGAATGGCAGAGAGGTCTGTAGTGTGAGTTAAATGATATGATTTTGATGTGAGGAGTTTGTTACTTGGAACACATGTTAATGATGATTTTTTTGTTAGTCTTGAGCCATGGGGGTTCTGTCCCACTTTTTCTTTGCCATGATTGGGCTGGTTGTTGTGTTGAGCTCGCTGTAGGCATGGATATATGTGTCTGTGTGCGTCTTTCTCTGTGTCTGTATGCGTAAGTATGGTGATACCTTCCTTAAACTCATTTATCTGGACGTATGAATTGCTGTTCCTCCCATATGTTTGTGCTTGTGGGGTGAGACCTAGTATGAATATAGGAGTTATGATATCTGTCTGATGACCAAGTGTGGGCGAGATGTGGCTGTGATTTCAAACTTCACACATCCTGTAACTCTTCAGTTTGGATCTAGCATGTTCAGTCTCTTTCCTCCAGTTATGTGTGGTGATGAATGGAACTGTGTGAATGCATTGACATGTGAGTGTGTGTGTGTCTTTCTATGATTTTTGGCCAGTCATGGGTGTTCTGTTCCACTTTTTCGTTGCCATGATTGGGCTAGTTGTTGAGTCGAGATCGCTGTAGGCATGGAAATGTACGTGTGTATGCATCTCTATCTCTGTGTGTTTTTTGCGTAAATGTGGTGATACCTTCCTTTATCTCGTTTTTCTGGATCCTGCACTTATGCTTGTGTGAGGTGACATATGGATTTGTGGGTGAGAGTTATGATATCTGTCTGATGACCAAGTGTCTACTGCTACTCGTGGTACATGGGGGCACATATTACTAAATGACAGAAAGGGTTGCGGTGTGGGTGAGATGTGGCTGTGATTTCAAACTTCACACATCCTGTAACTCTTCAGTTTGGATCTAGCATGTTCAGTCTCTTTCCTCCAGTTATGTGTGGTGATGAATGGAACTGTGTGAATGCATTGACATGTGAGTGTATGTGTGTCTTTCTATGATTTTTGGCCAGTCATGGGTGTTCTGTACCACTTTTTCGTTGCCACGATTGGGCTAGTTGTTGAGTCGAGATCGCTGTAGGCATGGAAATGTACGTGTGTATGCGTCTCTATCTCTGTGTGTATTTTTTTTTGCGTAAATGTGGTGATACCTTCCTTTATCTCGTTTGTCTGGATCCTGCACTTATGCTTGTGTGAGGTGATATATGGATTTGTGGGTGAGACCTAGTATGAATATGGGAGTTATGATATCTGTCTGATGACCAAGTGTCTACTGCTACTCGTGGTACATGGGTGGCACATGTTACTGAATGGCAGAAAAAGCTTAGGTGTGGGATAGACGTGTTGGTGCTGATGTGAGCAGTTTTGTACCTAGCATACATGATACTGGATGGTAGTGAGGTCTGTAGTGTGAAATAAATGAGATGATGTTGATGTGAAGAGTATGGTGCCTGGAATATATGTTACTGATGATTTTTTTGGTCAGTTATGAGCCATGGGGGTTCTACTCCACTTTTTCGTCGTCATGATTGGGCTGGTTATTGTGTCTAGCTCGCTGTAGTCATGGAAATGTGAGTGTTTGTGCGTCTCTCTCTGTGTCTGTATGCGTTAATATAGTGATACCTTCTATAAACACGTCTGTCTGGGTGTATGATTTTGCTGTCCCTCCACTTAAGTTTGTTTGTGGTTGTGCATGGAGATGTATAGATCTGTGGCTGAGACCTAGTTTGAATATGCGGGTTATGATATCTGTCTGATAGTCAAGTGTCTATTGCAACTCATAGTACTGGGGTCACTTTTTACTGAATGGTAGAAAGGGTTGCGGTGTGGGAGAGACATGTTGAGGGTAAATGTAATCAACTGGGGCGTGATGAACACTATTTATGGTATAAACACTTAGGTTTATGGTGAAAATATGCCATCTTTTGCACACCCTCTATCTCGCCAGGCTGATGATATGTAAGGAGACTTCTGTTTTTCAGCCAGTCATGAGGCAAGAGAGTACTACACCACTTTTTTTGTTTCCATGATTGTTGCCGGTAGCTATACTGAACTCTCTGTAGACTTGGACATGTGTATCTGCGTCTGTCTTTGTGGATGTAAGCATAAGTATGGCGGTACCTGACTTTAACTCGTCTGTCTGATGATTTTCGTAACGATAGTTCTGTCCAGATAATCAGTGGTAACGACAATTCTGCCCCCACTTCATCGTTTTCATGATGCTTGCTGTTAGTTCTATTGACCTCGCTGTATGCATGTACAAGTGTGTGCGTGCGCGCGCGTGTGTGTGTGTGTATGTGTGTGTCTTCTTCCTCTGTGGGAGTTCTATCTTGGTGCTGGTTGTTCTGTCGACCTCGCTGTAGGCATGGAAATGTGCGTGTGTCATCCCTCTGTGGATTTGAGTCTAGAATTATGCTCACTATCAACGTGTGCTTCTAACCATTGATTCAGGGCTTAGGCAGTCTCCCATTTCATTTTGCTCTTTACAGTTTACTGCCGTTTGTGTTGGCATGTGAATTGTGATTCTCACTACATAAAAATCATTTAACAGAGAGGGGTGATGTACCAGAGAAGCAAAGGACTTGGGTACAAACTCACAGTCAGACCATTGCTTGTGTGGTGTAGTATGGAGTCCACATTTTTTGTACATCAAATGAGGAGCTGGGGTTGGGATGTCATTGGAAGAGTGTCAGGGGCTGTAGGTGGGGTATAATGCTGTTAGAATGGATATTGGTGGAATAATTCTGAGTGGTGTATGGAGCCTAAGTTGACCATGACCACAATCTGGCACTAGACTTTAGGTGATGAGGCCTGAGTGGATAAAATATCTAAACACCCACTTTGACCAGTCCACATTTTTTGTACATCAAATGCAAGGTGCGAAGGAGGGCATCTAGATTTATCTGTGTAAAATATTCAGTAAGTGCCATAATAAAGGAGCTGGGGCTGGGATGTCATTGGAAGATAGGAAGAGTGTTGAGGGGCTGTATGTGGCGTATAATGCTGTTAGAATGGATATTGGTGGAATAATTCTGAGTGGTGTATGGAGCCTAAGTTGACCATGACCACAATCTCGCACTAGACTTTAAGTGATGAGGTCTGAGTGGATAAAATATCCAAACACCCACTTTGACCTAACAATTTACGACAGTTCAAGTGTGAGCGCTATCTTAGGTGTAATAGAACTAGTGTCTACACCTATGGATACTTGTTGATGTGTGGGGGGTCTTCTATGAAAATGTGGGTTATGATGTCTGTTTGATGACCAAGTTAGCTAAGGGCATTATGTCACTTTTATCGTGGTTAGTTGGATGAAGCATGCAATTACAATCAAATGTCACACTTGGTCCTGAATCCGAAGGTTGGCGTTAGATGGGAACATTTAAACCGAATGGAGAACTCTCCTGGGTCCTGATTTATTGAAAAATAATTTCCTGGAAAAAGGGAGAATTTTCCTGGAAAACTGCAGTAGAACCACCTTAAGTGAACTTGGAATACCTGCTACTGATTAGGAGAAGACTGTATGAGTTTTTGGTTTACTTTAACACACGAACAAAAGGTAACTGATCTGAGGTTTGAATGGGAATCATTGGAAAACAGAATGAAGTTTGGGGAAGTGCTGTGGGTATGTTGGCGATGAGGCTAGAGGTGGATCTTGGTGAAAGAATTAGGAATAGTGCACTGGATTTCTTCTATAAGGGAGTGTGTAAATTTTCTAAATCTCCACCTTGGCCACAGGCGATGGTCTCAGGCATGTTCTGTGCTTAGCGTGACTCGATTTTTTTATCACATAGGACTGGCTTACTTCGATTCCACAGGGGTGAAATTAGTAAGATTAACAGACGGTATTTCGTTCCTGGAACATAAGTGCTGTACTGTAAAATACAGTTAAAGGTGTCAATCACTGATGTATCACAAGGGATTTATTGGAATTTTAGACAAAGTACAGCTAAGGACACTCAATTTGTGATTGCTTACGAAAGCATAACAGAATTGATACATAGATTGGCCTGGATAGACAAACGACAAAGGTTTGGCCTGGATGGCAAGAATAAGAGTGTGATTAAATATTTTATACCACTGGCAGCAGAGATAGTTAAAGAAATAAGGTGTCGTACTGATGCTAATATGAATTCATTCTTCCCTCACTGCATTCCATGAGCTTTGCCAAGCGAGGTCTTTAGAGACGGGAAAGGATGGGGGGCAAGGAATTCGGCCATGGTCTTTTAAAGGAAGCATCCCAGCATTTGCCTGGAGTGATTTTGGAAACCATGGAAAACCCAAATCTGGATGCCCGGAACCCGGTGTCCTCCCGAATGCAAGGCCAGAATGTTAGCCTTTACACCACCACGATCGGTAGCCAAGCTCGAAAATAAAAACAGGTTTACACAGGGGGAAGTAACAAAAAGAAATTTGCACTGGCTGTATCACACGATTGAGATAAGTTTATGAAACGTCACGGTAATGTGCATGTCACGCTCCGCAAGAGTCCCAACCAGCTTATCTAACGAGGACTGCAAGAAGAATGTCACAGTTTAAACCATTAGCTTACCACTGCAGTCAGCTATCATTTGTACATCATCATCAAAGAAGAATGTTGCAGTTTACCAAGCTCGAAAATAAAAACAGGTTTACACAGGGGGAAGTAACAAAAAGAAATTTGCACTGGCTGTATCACACGATTGAGATAAGTTTATGAAACGTCACGAGAAATTTCAATCACATTGGTATTGGGGAAAGAAGAATGTCGCAGTTTACCAAGCTCGATTTTTTTTTTTTTTTAACTGCTTTACGTCTCCTATAACTACGAGGTCTTTAGAGACGGGAAAGGAATGGGAATGAATTCGGTCATGACCTTTTGAAGGAAGCATCCCGGCATTCACCTGGAGTGATTTGGGAAACCATGGTAAACCCAAATAATTTAATATATTAAAATAATGGGGGTGTGACAGAAATTCGCGAGTTATCATTAACGATTAATTATATTGGAATCCAACCCTACTGACGCTTATTTCCTCTTGTTATTCGCACAGAGTTATTTTTTGTGCAAAGCACCCTCTGCCAATTTCGAATATCAGAACTGCATTGTATAGATATGAATTTGAGCTAAGTCAGGACATTCCATAGTTCATTATCACGTTTTAAACGTAAAAGTTACGCTTTCTCATGGTCTATGTCTTATTTTTTAATTAAATACAAAGACTCAAGCAGTTTTT
>CM061920.1:130517599-130552681 GCA_031002005.1 Vandiemenella viatica
CGGGCTCATATCAGAAAATGTATGAGACAATTCTTGATAGCCACATACATTGCACAAGGGTTCATAAGCTATAAACAAAACATTCTTTAATAAACCTTCATTCAAAAGTAAAGACTGATCAATAACAGAAGGAGAACAACTAACAAAACTAAAACTTTACTCGTGGTACTAAATGCATACATTTCTACGCTATTCTTTATTTAGTTTCAATCCCGTGTGACCACGCAATGTTGTTTCAAAACCCTCCGCATTAAATTCTACCGCCTTGTATGTCAGCCAGTTTTGCATAGACCTTTTCATTTCTTCACTTCCCTCGAATTGTTGAGAAGAAAACCATTTCGTCAGATATCTGAATAGATAGTAGTCACTAGGCGCGAGATCAGGACTGTAAAGTGGATGGTAAGACACCACAAACCGGAATTTTTGAAATGTTTCCATCGTGCTGGCAGCCGTATGTTTACTTACAATATAGTCGAGGAGAACAATTTCTGAGTTTAGCATACCCCATCGTCGGTTTTGAAAGGCAGGAATAATTTAATAATTCACAATAGACTAATGACGTTGTGGTTGCTCCATGAAATTAAAAAAAAAAAACACACACACACATCCTTGTTTTGTGCATACCAAAAAGACTCCAATAAGTGCACTCAACAACTATTTCTCGTCACCAGGAAAAATTTGAGGAAATTTTATGAAAACGGTCTATGAAAGGACGTGTTGCTTTTATTCTCTTCTCTTTGCGAACAGTTGACAACATATTTGTCACCCATCCTGTAAATAGCTTGCGATAACCGAAACTGTCATCTCACATTTCTGAATAATGTTGTACTTGAAACATGGACACACTATGAAAAATAGCAAAACAAAAACATAACTATTTTTATACATAGCTTCCACTGTTGTCTACACCAGTGGTCGACAACCTTTTTCTACTCGCAGCACACAATACATTATTCGTGTCACAACACGGCACACCATTGCAAAATCAACTGTTTTTCTGGGTATTACATAAAAATAACACGCGTAGGATAGCTAAAACCAGGCGGTTGTATTAAATTAAAAAGCAAGCACTGTTATATTACTATTAAAGTAAGTAATTCGACTCACGCTTTCAAAGAGATACTTGTGCCTCTGTAACTGCACGCGGCTGCTGATCGGGCAATCATTGACAATGCAAGTATCATTTCTTCAACGACTGATTTGAATCTTTTCCTTTTTGATATTTTAATTTCAGTCAACGTCGAGAAGCCCAGTTCGCATAAATATGTTGTTGAAAATAGCAATAACACTTCAACTGACATATCAGAGATAGCTGAGTATCCATCCCTTATTGTCAACCAAAGAACTTCTAGAAGTATTAATTTCAATGTTCTGACTGCTTTTGAAACAGTGAGTCCTTCTTAGATATTAACTGGAAGGTGTGAATTCGCGACAATTGTGTCATGAACCCAGTCTAAATCGTGGCACACCTTTCACCTTGTGGCAGTATACCGATGTGCCACGGCACGCCGGTTGCGGACCACTGGCCTACACATTTATTACGCAGCACTAGCGGCTCTAGCAGTCCCCTCCCCCCCCCCTCCCCCTACTTCATAAAAATCGGTTGAACGTGGGATAGCCTGGTTTTATGCCTCGTCGACGTCGAAGTTTTTAGAAGCGGAAAAGGATTGGGTGCAAGGAACGCGGAGGAATTCATCCATAGTTTCGAAGGAACCATTCGCCTGGAATTATTTGGGGAAACACTGGAAAACCCAAACAAATGATAGTGACGTGGTAACAATTCTAGAGTGTAGGGGGATGGATGACCCAGTTCCATCTAGCCGACCTGAAACTGGCGGTTTGTAATCCGGCCTCTCACACCTTATCCAAGAGTCACAATAGTCTGCAGTGTCAAAGAACTTTATAATTACGCGTTGTGCAATGGGTGAATTAACCTCGTCTTACTCGTCATGATAATAAATAAACAAGCATGCCATATTTAACGTGGCAAGAACTTGGGAAAGAATATCCTCAACACCAGCATTCCAGTTTATAGCCTTACATTAGACTAGTCGTAGTGTATTTAAAATTATTATTACAGACAGTGTTTGCATCCACATCGAAGTATTACAAACAGTATTTACTAATCCCTTTTACAGTCGGTAGTATTTCTGGGAAGGTTTAACCAAACTGATCCATGGACTTTGTAGTGTTTTTATTGCTTATGACAGATTTTCAATTTATCTTTTTGTTACAGTATTTTTTATTTGTTTTCCGCATGACATAGTAGCGACTCCTGTTGGTAATTGACAACAAGACCGCGAAAAGACTTGGAGAACTGAAGACGGCTGGCTGTTGATACTTGTCAGATCACGTGAGGTTCGGAATTTTATGATTGGCTATTGAAGTAATTTTACCGGTTATCCCAGACACGGTTACGTGCGTACTGAACATTAATATTTGAACTCGCTGAATCAAGAGATTTTCTACTTTTGTTTCAGTTGTTACGAACTTTTTTGGAATCATTTAATTTCCAAAACTAATTTCTGTTATTGCTCCGATTAAGCCTTGTTCCATTGGCTACTCCTCCATGCACGTTGCTTGCCGGTGTTGTTTGGGCAGCAGCATGTCATCGTTGTCAGTTTACTTTGTCATTAAGTGTACCTGTATCTGTACTTAAGGTGCCTTCCTGCGATCTTGGGAAATTATTTAATCTGTACTTCTTGCCGGTCGTGGAAAATCTATGGAAAAGACATTAATTCCCTGTTCGTGTCGACACCATAAGATCTAACAGCGAATCGTTTCACTGCCGAGTATATCCAGTACCGGATTAGCCACGCAGCAAGAGTTAGCAGACGCTACGGGCCTCGAGCCTACTGGGGGCCCCGCTCCTACTCTGGGGACCCGCGCCTTCTAGGGGGCCTCCTAAAAGGGGGTCATTTTTAACTATACCACTGTCTTGGACGGTGGAAACCAAGGGCCTCTTCTTCTTCACATTAGCTACAGGCCCCGCGCTGTTTTAATCCGGCTCTGAGTATATCAATTAAATACTCTCGGGCTTGCAGCCGCGTCAAAATGCCACACTCTTACGACACAATCTCCTCCCTCATTTTCAACCAACTGAAGTCACAATGGCATAGTAGTTGTTTGTTTAGGCGTTGCCACGAAAACGGTAGTAGACAAATGCTTAAACTAGGTGATGCCATCACCTTGATTCTGCACCTTATCGGCGCACTACTGTTCTAACATATTTATCACTGGGTTCCACGCCACAATAAGCTGACTCATTACTTCAACTGAATATTTTGCTTCACGTAGAAATACGGCTTTAAAGAACCTGAAAGTTTCGATAATTTTATATCTATAATTTTTGTAAGCGGACGTTTTTATTAATAGCTAATTCCCTCTTACATCAATCTACTAACTTCGTTATAGTGGTAATGAATTTCTAGATTATCTGAGGTTTTTCCGTATCCCATCTTATACTGTTAAAAGAGTTAATCTTGTATATTATATGTCTTGGCTTTCTTAAAAACGGCTGATGAAAATCACCGATTAGGGGCTATTTGGGTGTAAAAGTCAGGATCTACCTTATCTTCAGGGAAAACTCGTATTCAAGCGTTTAGCACGATTTTATGTCTCGAAAGTGAGAAAAAGCCATACTCAGTCTCTCGATTGCCAAATTAGTTAGGAGAGTTCAGGATGTAAAGCTACTCAGTAACAGACGATTGATTCAGCAATTCTTGTATCGTAAGCTTTTAAATGAACCATTCTGATGATTGGATTAGATGTTTTGAATCTAGAAATCTGTCAGCGAGAGTTTCATGAAAAATTCAGACGTTTATTACGTTTTAATCTTTCAGAATGATGTGTGATGTGTTTTTCATCCCGACGCCTGCTTTCCATTGCTACTTTAGATTTAATGAATGGTATGCTGTATGTGGCATTTTCTTGTCTTGGGGCCCAGTACATTAAAAATATTCATACCATGGGAGAATCAGGTACTTTAAAGTTATGATTATAACTTATAAAAGCTACATTACCGGTTCCTGAAGTGCAATGGATAGCGCATGTATCAAGGATCGCCGGTTCGTGTACGGTCAAGAGCGTGGTTGGTTTTAACTGAGATATCTCCCACTTTGATAGTCATAATTATTTTGAAATGAACGAAACATTTAATAACATGAATACAAGGTAAATTCGTCGGAGCGGGCTGTCCGGCTTAATTCGCCAGAGAAAGCTAAATTTGTCCCTAACTAGTGCAGGTTTTGTGTTTTTAACGATTCCGATGTTTCGTATTTCATCCGGCTAAATAATTCATCTCGCAAAGAAATAGAAAATAACAAATGGGGATCATTTTGTAACACTAGCTGATGCCCGCGACTTCGTTCGTGATTGTAAAAATTTTGATAGACAGCTATCGACATGTAACCATCATAGTGCATGATAGGAGACTCGAGGCTAATACCACACACAAACATCCAAACATCAGTAATCTGCGGAGGATATTTATGGCTGCAAAATGAAATATGGGGGCACACATGTCTTTGGTTGAAATATGAAATTGCCCTCAGTCGAGCAATTTCAACCACCATATCTCCCGCCCCCCCCCCCCCATAGCTACCAACATGACACCACCATGGAGCACGGTTGGAGAGTTGAGATTAATACCACGCACAATCACCAGTGGACAGCGCTGGGTAGTTTCGGTTGTAGAGTGAAAAATGGGGAAACACATATCTATTTTTAATCAGGTTCACCACTTTCAACCACCATATCTACCACACCCCCACACTACCTACATGCAATCACCGTAGTGCACGATGGAAAACACCGACTGCTATCACACAAACGCACGTGATCTGCGCTTGGTAGTTCTGAGTGCAATGTGAAATATAGGGATACACACGTCTTTGGTAGAAATAGAAAAAAAACCTATGTCGACCACTTTCAACCACTAAATCTCCTATACCCACTTAGCTACCGACATCTAACCACGCTAGTGCACGATGGGAGACTCGATGCCACTAGCACACACAATCACCAATGGTATGCTCCATGTAGTTGAAGCAGCAAAGTGACATTTACGGACACACAAGTCTTTGCTCGAAATACGAAAATATCTTTGATCGACCACTTTCAACCACTATATCTCCCACACTCTCATAGCTATAGATATTCAGCTAACGCTGTGCATGATAGGTGACAGTATGCTACTACCACACACAAATACCAGTGATCTGCGCTAGACAGTTGTGGCTGGAAAGTGATACATAGGGACACATACGTCTTTGGTTGAAATTTGAAAGTGCCTAAGGTCGACCACTTTCAACCACCATATCTCCCACAGCCCCATAGCTACCGACATCTAACCACCATAGTGCACGATGCGAGACTAGATGATACTACTACACACAAAGACCAGTGGTCTGCGCTATATAGTTGTGGCAACAAAGTGACATATAGGACACATATGGCTTTGGTCGAAATACGAAAATAACCTTGATCAGCCACTTTCAACCACCATATCTCTCACACCTCCACAGCTATCGAAATTCGGCCAACGTTGTGCACGATCAGTGACTCTTAGCTACTACCACACACAAATACCAGTGATCTGTGCTAGATTATTCTGGCTGAAAAGTGACACGTATGTCTTTGGTCGAAATATGAAAATGCCCATGTCGACCACTTTCAACCGCCATATCTCTCACACCCCCATAGCTATCGACATCCAACCACCATAGTGCACGACGGGACACTCGATATTACTACCAAACAGAAACACCATTGGTCTGTGGTATGAAGTTGTGGGTGGCAGGAAAGAGAAGTATAGGGACACACAAGCCTTTCGTCGAAATATGTAAATTTCCTGCATGGACCACTTTAACCACAATATCTCCCATACCCCCACAGCTATCAGCATTCGGCCAACATTGTGCACGATACGAAACTCCAGTCTACTACCACACACAAACATCAGTGATCTGTGCTAGGTAGTGGCGGCTGAAATGTGAAATACAGGGAAAAAGATTTCTATTTTTATATTATATATATAATAAGATTTATTTTTATATGATTCGAACGGATTAATCAAAAAATAGCTCAACTTGTTTACCATTTGAGTGGCATTAAATTCACGATTGGCCGGTTATATAGGAATGTTTTCCTGAAATTAAAACAGTGACAGTTTGGTTCCCAAAAAGTAAACCAACTAAAACGAAAGCATGTTACTCTCGAAACTCTACCAGCAATAGAAACGGTAAATGGAGGCATGCCTACGAAAGCCGTAAATACTGGAAACTAGAGAGTGGAGCTGTGAAGAGAAGGATGGACGATAGAGCTGCCAAGTAGGCTTTTCCGCCGAGCAGCGTTCCTCTTGCAAGGAAGAGCGAATTATCCACTTGCGACAACAACTGTAATTGTATATTTCGGCAGTTGTCATTAGCAGCAATGATTGGGGAGTCCAGGAAGAGAGCCGGTCTCACGGGCGGATCCGATCCGCTTTACACTCCTTCCTTCTGAATGCTCACCGGGTCCTACTGCTTAAAACATCACACAACTTTCTGCTTGTGCAATTTTAAGACAACAAGTGCGTAATGGAAACACTTAGTACGGGATATTTTCTTGCCAAAAATGCAGCGGGGGAAAAAGTGTGAAGTATATCCGGCACCTAATAGAGCATTTGAGAACTGAGATGTGTCTTATTTTGTTATATAATGTGTAGTTTTTGAAGCGGTGAGTGGGCTCAATAGGATTATTCTCGGTGTTAAACAAAACTCAAATCAGACGGCCTTTAAGACGGATCCTACCGCTTTTGAAGTAAGATGTAAAGGAATATATTAAAAATTAATGGAAATAACTTATTTTTCGATAAACGGCACTTACAACCTAAATTCCGAAAACTGAACACGAGTTAAGTATTTCGGTAGTAGTAAATGTAAATAGGTAAAACAATAGCCATCCTGTATCGTGAGACTACATCCCATTTTCCCTTTAAACTGAATACAGTTTCTCATTTCATATGGAAAAAATACATAACGAATATGTTAGCATAAGGATCGTTACAAGTAGTATAAGCAATTAAGTTCTCTTCTGCTAAATACTTCGCGTTTCCTTCTAACTTTTTGTGTTGAGGAATTTCATAAATTATCATCTCAACATACCGGTTATTAGTTAAATGATGCACTTCCTCTAATCTCTGTCTTACGTTCGAACAGTCCTCTGTGTCTCAGAATGAGACCTACTTTTCCGTAATTTCGATTTGTTAACTTTCACACCAACTGCTTTCCTCCTCATTAAATTTTTTCCAGAGTAATTTAATTCCGTATTTTATTTGTACATTTAATTTATCAACATCCTTCTATAACAAGCCATCAGTTTAAATTCTATGTAGTGTTCAGTAAGTCGAAGAAAAAATAATAATAAAAAAATAAACTTTGCTCCATACAATTGGGTTTTACTCTCTGATACTAAAAACTTCTTGGCTTCAAAAAGGCTCTTTTTTCTAGAGCTGCTCGGTTATTTAGATTTTCCTAAATAACTTGAAATTTCTCTTCCAGCATTTTGCTTCCAGCAGACTGTAAGCAGTACTCTCTCGTACTTCTTGAGGGGAACAGTGTCCTGAGCAAATCGCAGTGTGATAAACGTTTCTCCTGGACCACCTGTGACACAGCCAAATTTTTCTTACACTTCCTGCTAATAAATGTTATCCATGAATCACTTTTCCCCAAGTAATATTTGTCTCTAGTGATTTTATATCGTATTGTAGCACTTGTTTCTTAAATCCTTATTTTTTTCTATCATCACTCTCTCAAGTGGTTTGGTACAATCCTCCATCTCTTTCTAGCTTGAGCTAACGTCTTCACCTCTGCACATCTCTTGAAAACCTATGTCCTCAGTTATCTGCTTCTTGTATTATAATCGTTCCTTCCATTAACAAATTAACCAGTCCCGCGTGTCTTAAAATGTAATACACTATCCTGCACAACTTCTTGCCTCATCCAATCATTTGCAAAACTTGTTCATTCCGTCGTTTATCCGTCCACTTAATTTTCACCATCCTTTTATAACACATATTTCAAATGCTTATACAATCTTTGCTTCTGGTATTCCTGAAGCCACTGCTTTATTCCCATCAAGTTGTGTTGCTGTTAATCAGTGCGTAGAAGGAGAGATTGCATGTTACAGCGTTTGATGCCCCAAACCATCACACTTCGTGTTTGTCCGCTATGCCGCTCAGCAGTACAGTATGTCCGATTGCGTTTACCACACTAACGTCTAACATTTACCTGGTCATAATTGCAGGACAAGCTGAAGCGGAACTCTTCCGTAAGTACTAAATTTTTGTACTCGGCACGCCTGTACAAGCATTCACACGCCCATTAGAGCCTTAGGATGAAGGTTCCTGGTCAGTGCAAGCCGACGCAATGGCACCACCCTAGCCGTCATCACAAGGCTCCGAACGAGCGGGGCGGTGTAACGGTTAGCGTTCTCGCCTCGCATTCGGGAGGACGGCGGTTCGAATCCCCGTCCGGGCATCCAGATTTGGGTTTTCCATGGTTTCCCCAAATCACTCCAGGCAAATGCCGGGATGCTTCCTTCAAAAGGCCATCGCCGAATTCCTTCCCATTCCTTGCCCCCATCCTTGCCCCCCATCCTTTCCCGTCTCTAAAAGACCTCGATGTTAAAAAGAGACGTAAAGCAGTTAAAAAAAAAACACAAGGCTCCGAACCGGCGACGCAGACATGTCGACACACTGCGGACGAAGCTGATCTGTCGGTTATGGCCATGCGGACAAGATGGCGATCATCCCGCGTTGTGGTCACATTGTGTAGTACCAGTGTTCACTCGTCGTTGTGTACAACCCTCTATCTTAATCACTTAATTTTGTACCATTGTTCTACACTTTCTTAGATTTTGGAGTGATTCAGATCTTTTCTTCCAGGTGTTGAAAATTTCACAAACAGTAGTGAAATTTATTCCAACCACTTGCTTTTCAATTTGTTACACTTTCCTTGCAGCCAATTTTCTTTTTCTTTCTTGGATTACTTGTTTATTAGCTTTCTAAAGTATCTGTACTGCCAACATCCTGCTTCACTCTTTGTATTCTCTAATCCATCAACTCGTAAATTTCTTTTGTGGTCCAATGTTTTCAGCCAGTGTCTTTCCTGATTCCTTGATTATCTCTCCATTCAGTGCATTCCATTTCTTTATATTAAATACCTTCCAGAATTATATCTTAGACCTATTTCTACAATCTCTGTAAATTTTGCTCCTGAGTCTTTAAATTTATTTACTTCTACTCGGTTCTGTCTATTATGTTGAATTTCAGTCTGCGCTTCATAACAATCAGATTGTGCTCGAACTATATCAGCTTCCATGTTTGCTTCATAGCCTGGAATTTGGTTTCTGAATGTCTTTTTGACCATAATACAAACTAGCTGGTATTCACCTGTACCTCTGTACTTTCCCAAACGTATATCCTTGCTGCGTGGGCTTACATAATGTGTCTGCTATGATTAGTTTACATTTTACACAATATTCTTACAACCTGCTACCCGGTTCGTTTCTTTCTCCTAGACCAAAATTTCTTACACTATACCCCTCTTTTCCCTCTCTGACTACAGCATTTCAGTCACCTAAGTTTGTTAGATTTTCTTCCCCCTTAACTTATTTGATTAATTCTTCGATTTCATCGTATATTTTCTCTGCTTAGTCATTACCATCTTGTGACGTTGGCACATACAATTGTACTAACGTTGATTTTTGAAGCCATGCGATAAATAATATTTTTTTTTATTTCGTATGGCCAGCAACTAATGTAATACATATAAATATATGTAATATATACAACGACAAGAACGTTGGTAGCATTCACAAACTGATGTCCAGTTGTTACAGCCATTCTATGAAGGAAGTTGTAGCACAGAATACGTCTTGAAATGGTCCATCATACTTCCTTAGAGGTCATTCCTTGATGATATGCTCCACATTCTGGGCAGGAGCTCCGCTGTCACAGACAGGAGAATACTGAAGACCCCACTTATACAGCATGGAGTTGCGTTTGCCGTGGCCGTCTTAGGCGATTTAATTCAACCCACTGGTCTCTCTTCAGGTGGAATCCCTGAAGTCCAATTGTGGGATCTTCAATATCTGGATGTTTCACAGTTGAAGAGTTCCAGCTTTGTCGCCATTTTTCCTTGACATCAAAGTCAAACAAATCTTGACTTGCCATACTGGGTTTCTGGATTTAAGACGAGTGGGGGGTAGGTCATTTAGGACCTCATGGATTGGGAGATCCTGTGGATTGTCAGGATGGTGTAGTTTTTTATCCACTCACGTGCCGTTGCTTCTTGGCGTCTTACCTCTGGAGATGGTATGTTGCTGATCAAATGTAACCAGGGGACTGGGGTGGATTTTAGTGTGACAGTTATTACTCTCATACACTCTTTCCGGTGTACGTCGATTTTTCTAGTGTGAGCACTACGTTGCTACACTAGAGCACACTACTCAGCAACAGGGTAAACCGTGGTGAGAGCGGTAGTTCGAAGTGAGTCCGTATCAGCTCCCCACGAAGTACCAACTAGCTTCTTCATGATATTGTTCCGTGTTTAAGTTTCTGAATGTGAGTTTCCAGGTGTTTTCTGAATGTTAAGGAACGGTCTAAGGTGATGCCAAGATATTTAGAATAGAAATTGTGTTTCATTCTCTGGTGGCAAAAGCTCACTTTGAGCTGCTGATGTGCTATTCTATTTCTCAATTGGAATGCGCATACTTTTGTTTCCATCGGGTTCGTGCAAAGTCTCCACTTCCTATAATATGCATTCAAGGTTTCTAAGTCGTTTGAGAGAGTGCTTTCACCTTGTAGCGGTATGTGCGGTAGGGAGTTAAGGGTGAAAACCTTTTACTTCTCTTTGTAATTCAAAGAAACCCTAGGCTGCTAATTTATTGGGTACTCATAATTGCGTACAGGCGAGGCTTATTTATCGTTAACATTGACACATTGAAATATGATAAAAAGAACTATGCAAAGCCTCTTCTTACAATTGCCAACATATTAACAAATAAACAAAGCATTAAAACACAACCACTTTTAAAATTATTCTTGAAACAAACTCCCAATGTTAATTGGCAAGCAAGAAAGCTTCATACTTGATTTTTTAAATGAAAGTTCCCTTCACAATGATCTGGAACCATAAATCAAATACAGTATTGACATTAACTGTATCCGATCTCAAATGCCGGGCGCCAGAATAATTTAAATTATCCACCAAGTGTGGCTTTAAGAAAGTCTGCCCCAGCTAGCTCAATATTTGGGGGTGCGAGAACTCCTAATAATTCAGCGGTCGTTACAGGGCTGTACTCAATGACCGAATAAAAGTACCTCACTGCACTGTAGAATTATTACCGTGACGACGATGTATTTCCCACGACGCGGCGGAATTACTATAGCCCCTTGGCTATAGCGGACAATGCACCACGTCCGTCAGCAAGCGTACTGGATGCGTGCACAGCGACCTCACTGTACAAGACACGCTTATTGACCCTCAGGTTCGATACCAAGACGGAGCGTTCTCCAGCTTCGGAAGATCCGCTCCTTCCAGTCTGAAGGCTCGGAGTCAAGTCTTCTCCAGCGTCCGCCGGAAAAAGCTCCCGTCGCTCGTTGTTTACATAGAGCAAATATACACCGGCATTACAAAATGCAAAGGAAAGTCTCTCTCGATTGGTCCTGCCATTTTCAAGCTCCTCCTACCGGCTGTGACGATAGGCGAACATTGTCTTTCTCGATTCGTGCGAACTCGGGATAGCCTCGGACTTATTCGTCACCTCCAAACTGCCCGTCCCGAGAACTGGTGTTTGGATACGATCATTCACCCCAGTGTACAGTTTCCCCGGAGCCAAGGGATTATACGCTTGACCAAATGCGTGAGAAAGGGTAGCTGGTGTCCATTGTCCCTGGCAGCCGCCGGACTGTCGCGACAATCTGGCGCGTCTAGCTCAGGACCCACAAACACTGACAATCCTCTCCCTAAACTTCCTTTCTTATTCTTTTTATATATAAAAATATACAAAATATTATATATAAAAATGTACGGAATGACCCATATTTGGTCATTCTGTTACAACCTTCTTCTAGTGTGGCAGTTTGGACAGCGATAGCTAAGTCGTCAGCATAGCAGAATTTATTGCCGGTTGTTTCGGGTATTTCACTGGTGTACAAGTTGAAGAGCAATGGAGCTAGTACTGACCCTTGAGGTAATCCATGTTTTATTGTAAATGACTTACTTGTCTTTTGCCCAACGGTGACCTTGAAATATTCGTTGGTCAGCATGTTCTTCAGGAGTGATGTTAGTTTCGTGCAGGGTACATGTTTTATGAGTTTAAGTAACAGTCCATCCAGCCATACCGTATCATATGTCGCTGTTAGATCGACAAAAGCTACTGATATCTTTAACTTCTTCTGAAATACAGTATCAATATATGATGTCAGTGCTAGTACTTGTTCACAACAGCTCCTTTTTAGTCTGAAACCTGCCTGGTATGTTGGTGTTATGTTATTTATTATTCCATGAATACGGTTATGAATGAGGCGTTCTAGAAGCTTATAGCAAACACTGAGTAGAGCAATGGGTTGATAGCTTGAAGCATCATCTGCTGGTTTGTCTGTTTGAGGATTGCCAAGGTGCGAGCCATCTTGAATTCTGGGGGGAAATTCCCAGTGTCCAGGATATCGCTGAAGAAGTTCTTGAGCCATGTTCTTCCCTGTTTGCCAAGATATCTTATGACTTCTCGGAAAACGCCATCTAATCCTGCTTCCTTCTTCATTTTTACCATTTTGATGGCTTTTCCAACGTCTTCGAGACTGATTAGAAAGAGTAGGGTTATTTCGTAGGTTTTTGTACATATCAATCATCTCTCTCCTTCCGTTTCTTCATGGCAGGATCTATTGGGACTTTATCAGCTCTTGTTTTGATGTGTAATGCCATTTCAGTTGGTGTAATTCCTGGCACCCCTTTGTATGTGTTTGAGGCTGCACGCAGTTTCCTAAGGAGAGCCCATGCTTTTCTACTGGAGTGAGTAAACCTTATTTAAGAAGTTAGTTCTTTCCATAATAAATGATAATTAAACTAACGTGATTGGAGTATGCTTGGTTTCTATCCTCATCAAACAATCCTGCCATTAAACGTCTCATAATATCTCACCCATTTCCGTAATCTTTTGCTCATTACAAATCTCACACCAGTAACTCCTTCGACAGCTTGTGTGCTAATTATTCTTTAACCTCACTAATACCAAAAACTAACTTAAATCACTTCACCTTTCTTTTTAAGTTTTCTACTTTCCTTCTTAACTGAGATTGCAAACGATATTTTATTCATCAACCGCCACTCTCCAATTGCATGTGATCATTAGATTTTGCTCACCCTTTGCACCATTTGCCTTTATACACCTATATTTTGTCTTGCGAAAACCGAGTGTTGTGGGTGAGCGGTAACGCTCTGGCCTCGCATTCGGTAGAACGTGGTTTCGAATCCCCGTCCGGTCGTCCAGATTTGGGTATTCCATTGTTTTCCCAAATCATTCCAGCTGAATGCTGGGATGGTTCCTTCAAAAAGGCCATGACCGAATTCCTTCCCATTCCATGCCTCCAGTCTCTTCCCGCCTCTAATGACGTCAACGAGGCATAAAGCCAAAAGAAAAAAAGTGTGTCTGGGAGCTGTAGCCTTAGTTTCTGCCTTCATCAGTATAATTTTGTCATTGGACTATTTATAATAATTGACCTACCGTCATATCTTGATACTTTATATGTATTCCACTCCGATCACCCAGCTGGTATCTTGCATGGAAATAACTAAATGCTTACCAGACCAGAAGTTCTGCGTGATATTCGAATTAACAGTACTAATTCTAACAACATTTAACTGTCAGTAAAGTAGGTCCATCTCTGTTAGTTCTGTAACCTTAGTGTTATATTTATACTTTTAACGTCCTAATTTCTGACTGTATGCCTTATGATGAAAAAACACCAACCTAGGATCTTATTCAGCGACTATTTAATATGAACTTAAGAAGATTACATGCAACCCAGATACTCAATACAGTTAAACATTTCTGATTTATCCATTGTTAGGGGTCTTTTGCAGCTCACAGTGCAGCAGGTTGCCCTGGATCTTTCCCTGCTGATTTGTCCTTTTGTTAGGTGATCGTGGAGGATGCCTTCTTATGTATCTCAAATACTTTAATCTATACCCTTGTCTGTAGAAAAGAAATCTATTATGTGGAGAAGAAATTTACGTTTGAATGGAAGAGGCGAATATATTTTCATTCTAAATCTTCGGCATCTAACTGATCTAGAAAATTACAGACTTATTATTATGTGTTTGGATAAATTTGTCGCAGGTAGACAGATATACCAGCCGACATTAAATTTAATCAAGTCAATGAAGTTTGTAGGTTAAAAACGATAAGAACCCTTAAAAATAATAATAATAATAATAATTTTTGAACAAACATAACATTTTCTTGATTTAATTATTGTTTATGATGAAGAAGCTATTAAACCAATTACTCAGGTATATACTATGAATATTTGGCATTTAAATTTTAAACTGAACTTACTAAGCGAATGGTTTTGCTTGATTTTCAGACTGGTGAACGCGGACTCTTCTCCATCGCAGCTTAACAGACGTAAGTGCTTTTCATTTTAATAAAATGTGTGAGTAAAATTTTTCGGGGAGAGGTGCTACGTTATATTTATTGAGTAAAATTGTTAATGAGTTTAATTTTTAGTTTGTTTTTATTTACCGAACTAGCTTACTTTGTTCGCTGATATTTTTTTTTCTTTTGGTTTATCATGATTTGTATTTTTTTTAGCACATTGGTTAAATTAAGATTATCATATAAACCGAAATTCTACTTACATTTTTCAGTCATCTACAGTCGTTTATTCATGCGTTGTATCCTAAACCCTGTGCATTTCTTTTAAGCGTTCGTCTGTGGACTGAAGATTGTTAAGGGCTGTATATCGATATATTCCTTAGGTTTACATTTAGAGCTTGCATAGCTGCAAATGCTTTGTTTTGGGTAAATATCCTTTGTTTGAAGATGTTTGTTGAGTCTTTTGAATATCTTTAGATTTCCTGTCATTTTTGTGCTTTTCTCCCCTACCTTATTAAATAGTCTCATATGCACTGAAGTACCGAAATTAATGGAAAGCCAACTAATATTCTGTGAGGCCCCTTTTTGCACGGTGAAATACAGCAACCCGACGTGGCATTGACTCAACAAGTCGTCGGAAGTCTCTCATGTAGAAATAGTCAGCCGTCCATAACTGCGAAAGTCTTACCGGTGTGCTACCTTGTCGTCGAACTGATCTTTCAATTATGTCTCAGATATGTTCGATTGGATTCATGTCTGGCGATCTCAGTAGCCAGATCATTTGCAGAGACTAATCGTGAACGATTCTGGCCCTCACGTGGCACCTGGAAAACTCCATCTTTGTTTGGCAACAGAAAAGCCATAATTGCTGCAAATGGCCTCCAGGAAGCTGAACATAACCATTTCCAGTCAGTGGTCGGTTCAGTTTGACATGTAAACACAGCCCATACCAGGATGGAGCCACCATACTAGAACCCTACCATCAACTCTCACCAACTGGAATCGTGACTCATGTACGGTCCAACGAGCCCAGAAGAGGCGCTGAAGGCGATGGTGTTTTGTTAGCAGTCGCGTCGGTTTTCTGTTGCCATATCTGATCAACGCCAGATTTCGCGCATTTTCCGTCCGTACATTAAGTACTGCTATTGTTTGACGCGGTGTTGCTTGTCTGTCAACACTGATGCCTCGACGCAAACTTCGCTGTCCTCAGTCAATCAGTAGACGTACTCGACCACTGCGTTTTCCTGGTGTCCATGCCGTAAATTACGTTTTCACGGTACATTCTTGACAAGGTGGGTCGACGAATGTTGATATCGGGAACGCTTTCCGAAACTGAAAAAGCGTCTAGCGCCAGTTACCATTCAGCATTCAAGTCTGATTACTCATGTTAATGCGGCCATAATTACGTCACGTGACTCACGAGAGTTTAACTGAAACCATCCACACTGCACGGCGCATTTAAACATTTCTTCCGTGGAGCTATCGCCATCTAGAGATCTGAATCTTCCTATCCCACGACTTTATTTGAGAGCACTTGTAAGCACTCATGTAAGGTTACATAACTTTTGTTCTTCGTTGTCTGACAGCAGTGATCGCATTGGTTTACCGTTCACCCAAGAGGCCAGGTCTCAAATTAAAGAAAGCATGTTGGCCCTGATATTATCAATCAACCGTAGCCATTCCAGTTCCAGCGAATTAAAGAATAATAAGTGGAAAAAATTCCTATCCAGTAAACGTGTCTTGGCGGAGCTGCGTGCATGTGGCGTCCCTCCTTGGTCAGGGTGCGAGGTAGCTTGGCCGCCCTAGCTCTACAGTCTATAACAGGGGTGGCCAACCCAAATTATATTGCGGGCCACTTTGGCCACACCGTCGCAAGTACTATGACTCCTTCACCGCCTTTATTCTAATATCACGTAAGAATACTTCTAAGTTTCCTCTAAGATCTCATTATTAGTACTGAACAAGGTATTTAACTTCTTAATAACGAAGCTGTGTGTTTGTGTGTGTGGGGGGGAGGGGGAGGAGGGTGAGTGTGCGTGAGAACTTTTCTTTTGACGTAAGGGGCAACAGGTATTTTTCTTTCTTTTAAAGGTAGGGGTGACGGTGGTGGTGATAAGAGCTTTGGAAACCACTAATGTAGGATATGAAGCTATGCTACAAGTTCAAAGTGTTAATGTAAATCCCCAGAAAAAACGAACATAAAAAATGCGCAAATAGTCGATTAAAAATTATAGAATTGAAGTAAATCACGGGTATAACATTTTCTCGGCTGAATACTATCGTCATTGAACTATAACAACTTGCGAACATAATTTATTATTATAAGGAACTATAGATCAATTTGCCCATGCGATAGATAAATAAACAAATACTGGTGTAAAAACAGAGACTTTTCCGTCATATGTTTGCAATGAAGTATTCACGGGTATGCGCCAACGAAGACATCCATTGGAAATAAATGTCGATCTTCAAGAGAAACGTCTTAACCTGACAATCGTAATAGTGCCCATGCTAATTCCTCCAATAGCCTCCATTTAAATTAGAAGCAGCTAAAAGATCCTTTTTGCCTGTGATCACTTGTCTGTTCTCGAAGTAATCTGGAATCCTAACTGTCGTAGTTGGTTGAGTGAAGGCAGGAAACCTGACAAATAAGATTGATACATATTGGTCTTCGAAGAAAATACAATGCCAATCCAAACCCCGTTTCATTTTGCAGAGATGATAAGAATCTGGTCGAAGCGATACTCAAGAAAATAACGTTAGCATGTTTCGGACCACTGCTGCTAGTTTCTGTGGGAACGTAGTTTTAGCTGAACACATTTATTGTTGACCATTAGTCTCGCCGGTGGATCTGACGACTAAGCAAAACCAGTCGTCTGGTGACCTGAATATTGTGGTAAAACTTTCTTTCTCCATTCGATTGATTATGCATCTGGCGATACAGTTTGAAGCCCCTAGTACGAGCAGTCATTTGAAACTAGATCGCAAAGTTGGCCAAACCAGAAGTTTACAAGTCTAAGTACGGATCAGTCTTCCCCAGGCAGTACTTCTTAAACATTCCATTGGGTGATTTGGTGATGGGGACGCAGTTTTCATTGCTTGCAAATCCACTGAAGGGAGTGCCATTTCTGGGTTCTCTTGTAATTTTTTTCGGTTTTTTTTTTTTTTTTTTACTTTATTCACATGTCGTCGATAATTTAGTACTTTGTCTTATTTTTCATTAACGTAATAGAGACAATGTTATATTTCATTAGCTACTTTATTTAAATCAGTTTCACCCCATATTTACAGCAGAAAAGTGTGCATATCAGTGATTTTGTTTCACTAATTCATAAACTTTATCACACGAGAATCTAGAATTAGCGAATTTTCTGATGTTTTCTTCCCTGTGCCGCCTATTTTCAACTTGAAATTGACATTTAAAAAGATTCGGTCTTTTCTGCGGCAACGCGTCTGTTGATCTGCCACGATTTCTCCATAAATGGTAGATTTTAAAATTTGTTGTTGTAGAATCAATCGCCATTTAACTTTGCGGATTTAAATGTGCGGCAGAGAGGTAACGCCTTAACGATAGTAAACTTTTTATTTGTGATGGGTACTTTCCATTTATATATTATTTGTAACGATTCTGTAATTAGATTAATTCATTTTTACAGTTTCTGTCTTATTTCAGTATTGTTTATCGTATATTACGGTGACGACTTGATTCTGAAATTGATGATTGGTTTGTCGACTTGACCGCTAGCTGAAAAGTGTACTGTCCAGTCAGGAACAAAAATGTCTAAATAACTAAATGATATTTAGCAGTAATACAGTAAGTTGCAACCAATTTAATACTATAACTGTCTGAGAAAAATGTATACATTGCACAAAATTTGATTATAGTTTGTAATCCCTACCATTTACTGTTTCATTCGAATGACAAAGACTCTGGTGCCTGAATTTCGTAACAATTAAATGTTCGACCTGCTGTTGGCTTCTAATTTTCGATTTATCGGAGCGGAATTACTGCTTCACGGATCTCTTCTTTCAGTTTTGGCGTGAATGAGGACTTTTTACGTTATCCTTATCTTTTAGTGTGATGGACCCAGTCTTATTGGTGAGAGATAACGCTCAGGAATACGCGGGCTGAAATCCCAGTCGAGCCGTCCAGATTTCGCTTTTCCATTTTTTAATGGTTCACTCTGGGCCAAAACTATATTCCTTCCCGTTTCTTGGACCCAATTCTTTTCCGGGGCTAATAACAGCGAGTCGTTGAGGCATGAAACACTAACTTAAAAAAAATATTTAATTTAACTTGGTTTGGAAATTTTTGTGAAATTAGGACGATTGTAATAAACTTGTGTGTAAAACTCTAGGTCACTATATCTAACAAATTCCATTTTCAATGAATACTACTGGCAAGTCATTTTTTTCAATTTGCATCCAGATCTGTGTTTTCCATGGTTTCCCCAAATCACTCCGAATGCCAGGATGCTTCCTTAAAAAGGCCATGGCCGAATTCCTTCCCGTTCCTTGTCGCAGTCTCATCCCGCCTCTAATGACCCCGACGTCGATGAAGCGTAAAACCATAAGTAAAAAAAAAAAAAAAAGTAAATTTTTTCGAATTTGTAATTTATTATCGCTGCCTCCAATCAGTTGCTCAGAACCTTGAGCATTTCCATTTAACTGGCGACTGACCGTCAAGGTATGACGTAAGACCTCCTCGGGGTATAATAGTGAGTAAGTCCGTGAGAGGTTGCCTTGCCGGCCTTGACGGGTCAGGAGCGTGAGTCCAATTGATTGCCAGATAGGCGGTGAGTTCGCCCCGTGCGTGAGTCAAGGGGGATTCATTCACTGGGAGGAGGCCACTGGTGCGACGCTGTTGCACTGAATGCTGTTTGATATTTTCTTCCTCGTGGTGCATTTACTCCATGATAATTCGGCCTCATTCTACTCGGTGCTAGCTACCGGAGAAAGGGATTTCGGTGCACACCCGTAAGATGTATTTCTGAGGGGGAAACGACCATCGCATTATCTGCATATTACGGTGTTGCCGTGATATATATACGATTTATACTGACGAAATTAAGTCATTAGCGCTGACATTTGTACTCGTGTGGTTCATTTTATCAGTTTGTTGACTCGAGCGCTCTACTTCATGCTAGAGAAACAGGCAGGCTATTGTTGCGAGTATGAATATTTAAATTTTGGCTTGTACTTGCTGTTTTTTTGTGACTGAGAGTTGAATTAAAAAAGAAAAATCATTATTGGCAATGCCACGTCGGTAACTTCCACTCCTGGCTTTCACAGAACCGCGGTTCGATTCTCGGTCTAGCAATTCTGACTTCGCTAATTATTGAAGCCAAAACCGTCTTCTGGATCTTTCTTATAAGCAGTGACAAATTTTTAATTCCGTTGATTCTCCACAATGTTCTCCCGGCGGTAACGAATTCAGGGTTTGCAAACCATAAAACAATGACTGTATCCATTCTGACATGTAAATAGCTGAATACATTGTTGTTTTATGATTACATGTGAATTTCTGCTGTGACGTTGTGTAAGTAGCTGGTAATATGATTACATTAGACCAAGGTGGTGACAGAGAGGTGGTGGAAAGAAAGAAGAAAATGGGGAGGCTTGTGTACAAAGCAGACCCAGCCAGCAACTGGAAACTGTTGTTGTTATTGATGATGATTAGTTATGCTTCTGTAAAGGAAATTCAAACGTTATTCGTAGTACTCATCAGATTCCGTTAAAAATGAGAATTTTATTTGCTGTTGAAGACTGCTTTGCTGATCGGCAAAATACATCTTTCTCAATACAGATACTCGATTGCCTTTGACAGTTGTGGATATGTTTACACTGCGAAGATACTATCACTGGAAAAATAGTATGGTGTGGAATTTTGGAATCAACTGTACACATTTGTGTGTTCGTTCATCCATAAAATTTTGATACGTTGAAGTGGGGAACTAATTGCAGTAATGGCTATTAGGAATATGGCATTAAAACAGTTCTTCTGCTTGTATAAAACGTATTTTGTTATGTGTTTTGCTTGAGGAGTTGGGCCGACGCGGTGTAATTGTGGTGGTACCCGTGCGGCGCCTCTGTGCAGACCCCGCCGGTGCCTCTACTCACTTCACGTGGCACTCCGCCAATAACACAATATGTACATAGTCAGCCCTGTACGTCTCGAGCATCACCAACCTCAATTTTGACTGTCATATCAGTTTAACTATGTCGCCTTATCTGTTTTGACATCAGGATGAGTTAGTGTATTATATACGTATATTCCAGTCCCTTCTTCTTTAAATTTACTGTTTTATGTATATTAGTTTACCGGCTTCTTCTAGCTTCGTTTACATTTTTATGCATTTGGACACACAGTACACGTAAGAGATGTATAAATTTGTTTCCTTTTGAAAGATGGTACCGGAGAAGCATAACATTTATTTTGAACCTTAACAAAGGGCTAGTGCTCCATTTACCAACTAGGAATGTCTGATTTCTCTCACCTCATTTAAAATCGTGCTGTAGGTCGAGAAACTTATTTCGGTTCATGCTTCCATTACTAATGTTGAAGATAGATATATTTTTTTTGAACTGCAACAGTTAAACTGAATCGTCTTTAAAGCAGTTTTCCAATATGATATTAAACGCTCAATAAATTACTGTGTTACAACCGATACTCAGTATCGCCCCAAATGTGAACTAACTATAGTCGGCGTCATGAAATTAGACCTGCCAAGGTCACGTAGTCTCCACTGCCTCCCCTGCCCCCACCAACCCTCTGTCCCTTGGTTGGGCTGGCGACATTGCCACATTAGCTTTTGCCGGTCGTCCATGCGTATCTCTACACGCGGTCGCTTTATTTCCTTAGTTTAAGGCCTATTCGAGTAATGTTAATGGTGGTGATGTTCAGGAACATAATCATGCAATTAGTATATTAACAGACAGAAGTAATATTCGCGAACCTGCAGGCCGCCTGGGCATTGGAAACCTAATTAAAATCATTGTAGCAGATATTTTAAAGTATTTTTAAGGAATATTACAAATAACTAATACGCAAAAAAAAATACTTCGATAAATTACAAACACTGACATGGAGGTATTTGTGGCAGTCATTTCTATGTATAATCGGTCCCTTATATTTGATAAATTAATTTTCGTTTTGTCTTTGCTTTTGAAGATTTCTCGCGAAATTTGTCATGTTTGGTCCATTGTGTACAATGACAATAATAATTCTTACAGAAGCTGAAAATAGCTTTTCTGTGGAGGACAGGAAATATGTTTCTCAGTCGTAAACGAACCGACCGACCAGCTGGCACTGGAGCATGCTCTGCGCTCAATCATTCGCGCAAATATAAACTGTGAAACAATCCAAAAGGGGTTGTCTGAAGAGACTTTGCATGCTACCAGAATTAATTTCAGTATTTTCTTAGAAACTTTCTCGCTGGAAGTTTATACGTAAACAAATAAAACGGAAGTTAGTCAGCGACAACATTTTACATTACACAGCCGAAACAACTAAGCGCTTCGTGTAACATTTTATTTTTTTTACTCACATGCTTCCCTATTTAATAAATAGAATGTATACGGTATGAATCTGTTAACTTTCCGAAAGGTGCATATTTTTTTTTTTTTTTAGTTATTTCTTATTATTTTTATTGCTTTTTCTGTCGGTTGAAGTGAAAAAGTATTTTGATTTCTAATTTTCATGGAAACAAATTACTATTTTTTTAAAAAATACAGTCACACAAATGTTTGGAATTATAAAGCACATCACCTTTTTCCGCATGTTAAGTATTATGTTTTAGAATTTTTTTCGCACTCATTACTGAAAGTTGATTTTTTTGCTGATTTGAAACACTGTTCGGATACTCCGTGACCTTCACAGGACTAATTTCGTGCCTGCCACTATAAGAGTTAGCAAGAAGTGAGTAAAAATTTTATGAGCGAACTTATGCGCAATCATGCAATAGGAACTTTTGTGTGCTGAATTCTCTGTATGGAGAGAATGATAGTAACGTTTCGGGATAGATGTTGATTGAGGAGTGTGCGTAAGTGGAGCAGGACCGGCGTGTTGTTTGGGAGAGGACAGCGCGTTATCTCTGGACTGTTGTGTTGTGTCTGGGCAGCCGCCGTCAGCAAATACGGCCTTGGGACTGCGTCGCGGCACGTGCCCCCTCACACGCACAGCGTATCCAGTGCTGTATGTTCTAAGCCCTGCAGTGAAATACATGTCCCGGTACTGTTGTTGCTAAGATTGGAGGGTAGGCAGTACCCACGAGGTGTGGACGTTGGGATAAGTCGAGTCGAGTCCTATCGAGAATGGAGAGCATCTCTTGGCAAGAATTCTCGCTGCCTTCGACACTGCTCAAACGACACCGGGAATATTAGGATTGGTGTGACAGAATTTTTTGCGACGACGCCATGTTTGCATTGACGCCGGGGGACGCCATTTTGAACATCTGTTGTAAATGTAGCAGCTTTTAAAACTTCTGCGTGTAAATGGAATTCATTATTAGTGTACCGTAGACCTAAAATTTTTGGTCTCTCCGACATCAAGTCACGCGTGCCGTTACTAGTCCATCACCAAGGAAAATTATGTAAGTATTCAGCGAGTATTCAGCGGGAATTCTGTTCGAATTGATCAGGTTTCGGATGTTCGCGCGTTGTGAGAGGCCAAGACAGAACTTGAGTAGATTTTCGCTTATAACGTCCTCTTACCTCAAACTGATACATTTACCCTTCTACATCATACATGAAAGTTTGTAACACGCTGTAAAATGTTCTCGGGTATTTGTCCGAGTTAATATGGTGTTTGTACAAAACATTTCGGCGATCAAAATATCTGTCTAGTCTTCTGCTAAAATATCGTGTACCAATATCTTGTTCATTCTCAACTCCAAGAAAAACCTCGTTCTTACCATATGTAGTAATCGTGCTATCAAGCCATTTGACGTTCTCGGAATTCATGCAATGATGTAGACCGAGATTAACGGCTTCAATGTAGTTGACAGCTCAAAAGTATCATCATATGTGGAGATGATTACTAAATATAAGTGTCAAATTGGGCATTTCATAAAACTCTGCATTGTCGCCTACAACCAAGATAGATTCAGTTACAGAATTTCCCGCAATCAAGCATAGAACAAACACCTTTGTATCTTAATGTGATATATAATTAAAACAAAGAGTTGTTGATGAGGCAGGAGTATCTGTTGTGAATCTCTCGGGGCTGCGTAGCTGTCGCGAATCTCTCACAGTCAGTATACTAATCCAAAGTTTTCAGACACTACCGTAGATGTCAGCAGCTACAGTTAATAAGATAGTCTAGTCATCAATAGTTAAAGAGAGCGACCTGGTGACTCAGCGGTCGTCTTACTGGAGATCAAAAGATCCGCGGGTCGAATTCCTGGGTTGGCGGGGATTTTCTACGCTATTAACCCGATCTTCACCTATTGACACTGCTTGCTGTGTAATGTGAAGTACGTCAGAAAGCTTCCGTGGTTCAGATACCACGTTAAACTGTAGGTTTCCTGTACTCTCTAATTTTAGTCTAGGCAGCTACGGTAGGGCCAGATTACGCAGCCGATATAAGAAACCCTAGGACAGATATAAGGTTAATACGGCCACATGAATTTACTTTTAGTATTTAATGAAAATAATTTGGAAGCGTATATAACGACCATTTTAAAACTCGGACAAACAATTATATCAGCATTTTTATAAGACTTAATTGACAAGTTATAGAAGGTTGTCTTTAGTTGTTTCTGTGAAAAAGGTAGGGCCTTGCAGAAAGCCTGAATCTGATTCCAGTTTGTATAATTACTCTTATACCTCAGCCTGTGTAACAATTTTCCGAATATGTTTTCGATAGAGCCTTAAATATTTGCGTCAATTGTTTTGGCTTCTGACGTTATGTCGCAATGGTGTTTTGTTAGCGCTGCAAATTTTTCTGGAGACACCATTCAATAATGGGCATACACGATGTATCGATCAATACAGTTGAATGGATGAAAACACTAGATCTAGAGATATACTATTATACGAGCTTGTGATGTGCACATTTGCATCTTATGTCGCAGCGCTGGTACACGCTGGCAGTCTCCATGCGTCCACTAGGGCTCGTGGCTAGGGAGCGTGCATAAACCACGTAGCTCCATTTTGACCTCCTGTGAACCCCCCCCCCCCCATGTCGGCCCTACGTGGCTTTTGCCTCTACCCCTCCCCCCCGTAGCACGTAGCTTTTGTCCCTCTTGATTCCAGAAGACATTTTGTACTGTTTTCTCTTGTCAGACTATTGTAAATTACATACGGAGATAATTAACTGAAGAAAATAAATATTCACATGCTGTTGTGAGTTCAGTTCCTCATTTTAACTGTGGAAAATGTTATGAAAGGAAAGCTACTTGGCCTGGCTCTGAAACCCCCCCCCCTTCCCCCCACGTATCCCAGCGTAGCCTTCCAGCTAACCCCTCTCCCCCCCCTTCCCCTGAACCGAGCCACGTAGTTTGTGCATGGTCCCCTAGTACCGTTGTACCATAACATATAATTTCGCCTTCTTCCACCGTCCTCATCGTCACTTTCGCATCCAGCTCTAGCTATTTCACGACAGCACAACCCTTCGATTAATGTCTATTAGGCACAATGGTTTCAGTCGCTTCACACTTCCAACCGTAACAACCTTAGCAGCAGGTTGCGATTGTTTGATGATCATGCAGTTTTCTACAGGGGAGTAAGGTGCTCTGACGATTGCTTAGAAATTTCAGCGCGATCTGGATGTTATTTCTGGATGGTGCTATAAATGACAACTATACTAAACTGTAAAAAGTACAAAGCATTGCACATATCTAACGAAAAGAATCCGTTTGCCCATGAGTACAAAGCTCAATTGTTGACACGGTTGATTCTTTGAAGTATTTGGGCGTAACAGTACAAAACAACATGAAGCCGGCCCTGGCAGTACAGGGGCTAGCACGTTGGCCTCGCATTGTAAGGGCCGCCGGTTCGAGTCCGGCCGCGGGCATGGGTGGTTTTAATTAAGTGTTGTGTTCTTCTTGTGCTGTCCTTACTGTAGTGTCTACAATATCATGATTAATGCCTGATACAACAGTTGGTACAAAAACAAATTCGAGCTGGCTAAATGGTTGTAAGGACCGAAGGCCATAAAAAAAACCAACATGAAATGGAACCTGCACATAACTTCCGTCGTGGATAAAGATTTATAGATTGCATTTTGAAGAATTGCAACGCTCAATCAAAGGAAATAGTTAATGAAACTCGGGCGTCCACATTTCGATTACTGTTGTGGAGTTTGAGATCCTTATCGTAAGAGGTTGATTGAAGTATCAGAGAAAGTACAGAGGAGAGCCGCTCGATTTGTGGATGCTTGCTACAGCGCATACGAAAGCGTCACAGAATTGATACATAGATTGGGCTGGAATTGTCTGGCAGACAGACGTCGTCAGTTTTGTCTGAATTCGTTCGCAAATATGTAAAATTCTACTTTCATGTACGGGTGCAATAAAATACTTAACCTATTTAGGTAGTAATGACAAGAGAGATAAGATTAAAAAAATAAAATGCCGTACTGATGCTTGTAATATGTACTTTCCTCGGGCTATTCGAGATTGGCATGTCCAGAGTTATATGCTCTCTACCAACCACAATATTTTCGAATTGTAGAGTATAGATGTAGATGTTTATCAGTCTCATCGATTGTACAGAATCCTTTCCCTACGCAATCCCATAGTAACAGGAGTTCTCCTTCAGCATCAGATTCAATGCCTGTAGAATACATATTGTAAATAATAGCTCCATTGGGTTAATGAACTTCAGGCATCGGCCCTGGCAGTGCAGGAGGTAGCGAGATGGCCTCACGTTGAAAGGATAGTCGACTCGAGACCATTCTAGGGCATAGGTGGTACCAGACAAAGAATAATATATACGCATTGTATGAAACACTTACACACATTGAGCTGCGTGAATGGCTACACGACCTTCCTTTCATGACTCACCAGTTCCTCAGCTGCGTAAAAAGGAAGGTCAAAATAAATAATATATATGTACTACTTTTAATGACTGAAATCAATACTTTCATTTCATAAGGACAATATGTTTTATTTTAGCTTGACAAATAATCCATCACAGTTGCCTGTACATATTCAACGCAGTCCACGAGGAATTTTGAAAATTAAAAATAGTGACCATGTCATAACTAAGTGGCGATATGAGGTTAAATGAATTGGCAAGAAAAGGAAGTGCGATTGGGTGAAAGGGCTGCACACTTGAAAGTTTACCTCTCCTATTTAATAATGCTGGCATAATATTCTGCGTTTGTTGGAGAATTTCTTTCCTTGAGGTGGATAAATAAAATGGATTCACTATCTCAGAAAATCATCGTCATAACCTTCGTTGTTGACTGCAACACATTCTTTGGAGGAGATACTTTAACAAAACGCTTGTAATGATACGGCTTTACACTTCTCGAGTATTTAATATGCAGATTATTCATAGTAAAATAGTTTGCTACAATGTTTACGAATTTATTAGATTTCAAATGATCGGGAACATGTTAGAATAATTTAGGAACTTATTTTCCGTAATTTAATAAACCCACTTTCTAAAAAAACATTGTTTTCGACAAGCCCAGTCTCGCAATTATTTCTTTTGATTTCAGTCTTTCACACGAAAGCAAATCCGTCCGCCTAAACAAGCGCAGTGTTATCTTTGGTTAGGGAGCGTCCATAAACCACGTAGCTCCAGTTTGTCATCCCCCCTACGTAACCCGACATAGTTTTGTCCTCTACTCCCCCCCTCCCCCACTCAGCACGTAGCTTTCATTCCCTATTGATTCCAGAATACATTATGTATTGTTTTCTCTTGTCAGACTATCGTAAATTAAAGATAATTAAATGACGGAAATAAATATTCACATGCTGTTGTGTGTTCTGCACCTCATTTTAACTGTGACAAATAATATGAATGAAAAGCTATGTGGCCTGGGTCCTCCCCCCCCCCCCCCCCACGTAGCCCATGGTAGCTTTCCAGCCAACCGCTCCCCCTTCCACTCCCCCCCTAGCATTGCAGCCAACCCCTCCCCCTTTAGACAGAGCCACGTAGTTCATGGAACTGCCTTATCCCTGTCGCCGTGGGTCGTCGGCAATCCATTTTTTCCTTTTGGCTATACGCCTAGTTGACGTCGAAGTCATTAGATGCAGGTAAGGAGTGGGAACTAGGAACAGGAAGGAATTCGGTCATAGCCTTTTGCAGAAAGCTTTCCGGCATTCGACTGGAGTGACTTGGGGAAACCATCGAATGGACAATCCAAGGTTTTTGCCCACTGTTCCGCAGTTGAATATGAATGAGAAGCATCACCCTATACATTTCGAAGGCGTTCATGAATTCCCAGCGCCCTACAGCCGTTTTTCGTCAAGAACTTCATTACCTCATGACACTTAATAACCGACGTATTATATGTTCGCTGCTGTGTCTAGCGCACAGGAATGCTAAGCATCAAAAAGCCACCACTAATATTTTTATGCACATACGCCGGGAACTACTGAACTTTACCTCGTAACATTTCCACCAGACTAGTGTGGAGCAAACAAGCAACTGGCAACATCAATAGTATGATATTGGTCGTACAATTTTATACTGCTATTTCATAAACTTTCCGATATAACTGAGCACTCGGAAAGTATCTGTTGACTTGATTGATTTCCATCGTTTGCTATGTATCGGAATGCTCGGGATTCTGATGGACATTTTGTTACCTCAAACTGTGCTCATAGTCAGTAGTGCACAGACGAGAGATTACGCCCATTTCAACGAATCAGAGGGCACTGCATCTGAAGCCCAGTTACTAAACACCGTAATTATAATAACAGCAAACAACATTCTTGCCACCCCTTTCTGCACTGGCTATTTTTTTTACAACCCCTTTATCTTAATAGGATGCAACAAAGTACGCCTAGCCCCCCTTCCCTTGGATCCGCCCCCCGCACATAGCACATACAGCCCATGTAGATTGAAATATCTCTCCATCTGCATTGTTTAAATAACATCACTGGCATTAGTTGAGCACACTCCTCACATGTGGAAAAAAATAAAATGGTTCACGGATAACATACAAAATAACAATCAACGACGTTCGAATACTCGTGTGCTAGAAATAATGTTATGCAGCTGTGTATTGTTATTATCTTTTTGTGTAATGGTGTTAGCTGTTTTCAGTGAAGTATATTTTTCAATAAAAAATAAATAAACAATCGTACGGCATTAATGGTGAGGGGCCCCGACTTTGTCGTGGCTGAACCTATTGTTTAACGTGGAATCCAATTCGTTCGGGTTTCAAATCCTGGGACTTCCTACCCTGTTTTTTATTGAGTACAATTTACATGACAAAATGAATAATAACTCAGTAGATAATATAGAGTATGTTCATTTAAGAGAATTTTATAACAGAAACAGACAAACTTACGTTAATCATTGTGTGGATTAGTGAAGAGTGAAAACACACTTGTAATACTTGTATTACGCCAACTGGTGTAATAAAAGTATTCATGCGAAATTCACAAGAAGACACCTTGGAGCGGTGGCAGGTAGTTCCGTGCGCGTTCTGTTTAGGCGCTCACTCTCGGCTTGTTAAAATCCTGCTTTCCCAGTCAACAGCATCAAGAAATTGCGACGTGTTGGAAAGTCACACGTGGAGAGGTCTTCTAACTTTTTTACGTGTCTACGTGAAAGTCTACAGCGCGAACCAAGGCATCGTTAATTCTATCGGCCAAAACACCGTGAATGAGGTATCTATGGAAACCAAAATTTTTCTCCCAAAAATGTTGAATTTTTATGAATCCAAAACGTCTACAGCAATAATCTACTTTCATCACAATCATGTATTGTGACACTGGATCGCGTTCTGAACATAATTTTTAAAGGCATAAACTCAAGACAAGTCAGCACACCGCGCAGATAAATGGTTTATGCTTTTCCTCCCCTACATGTTGCTTGTGTGCGCCACATTTTGCAGTCAGTTTATTGCGTATACAAATCTTATTCAGAACTCATTTATTACGAAAATCCCAGACTTCGTTGCTGCACGGGCCGGTTCAATGTTTCTGATATGCCTTACTCACGCGTGGGTCGGTGACCCATGCAGTTGCAAGGGTTGGACTTCCTGTCTCTTCCACTCCCTTCCCTCCTTCGCCTGTTCCAGTCAACAGCTCAAGATGTCTTTCGAAAATATTAATAGTGTCGAACTGTTCGAAGTCTTTGATGCTGTTAAGTTTTTAACATCAGCAACAGGACGGCAGTCTTGTACAACATGTATTGCATGATTCGAAAATTATTACTGTGAACGAAAGCGTCCGTAATTATTACTAAATCGAGATGAATTTATTGCAAATGCACATTTCAGGTTGAGAAGTGGCGTGTTTGTTTTTGCCGTCTACTCACGCTCGAACTCGCACGGTTATTGCTATGACCGGTCCTCTCTAGCTGTGACCGCTAGAACTTCCCCAGGCTCCGTGGACAAACGAAGTCTCGGTGGACAAACGAAGTCTCGGTGGACAGACGAAGTCTCGGTGGACAAATGAAGGCTCGGTGGACAAACGAAGGCTCGGTGGAAAAACGAAGGCTCGGTGGACAAACGAAGTCTCGGTGGACAAACGAAGGCTCGGTGGACAGACGAAGTCTCGGTGGACAGACGAAGGCTCGGTGGACAAACGAAGTCTCGGTGGACAAACGAAGGCTCGGTGGACAGACGAAGGCTCGGTGGACAGACGAAGGCTCGGTGGACAAACGAAGTCTCGGTGGACAGACGAAGGCTCGGTGGACAAACGAAGGCTCGGTGGACAAACGAAGTCTCGGTGGACAAACGAAGGCTCGGTGGACAGACGAAGTCTCGGTGGACAAACGAAGGCTCGGTGGACAAACGAAGTCTCGTTGGACAAACGAAGGCTCGGTGGACAAACGAAGTCTCGGTGGACAGACGAAGGCTCGGTGGACAAACGAAGTCTCGGTGGACAGACGAAGGCTCGGTGGACAGACGAAGGCTCGGTGGACAGACGAAGGCTCGGTGGACAGACGAAGGCTCGGTGGACAGACGAAGTCTCGGTGGACAGACGAAGGCTCGGTGGACAGACGAAGGCTCGGTGGACAGACGAAGTCTCGGTGGACAGACGAAGGCTCGGTGGACAAACGAAGTCTCGGTGGACAGACGAAGTCTCGGTGGACAATCGAAGGCTCGGTGGACAAACGAAGTCTCGGTGGACAAACGAAGTCTCGGTGGACAGACGAAGGCTCGGTGGACAAACGAAGGCTCGGTGGACAAACGAAGGCTCGGCAAGCAGGAATAGCGCATAGTGTCTTCCTCGCCCGTGCCGCGCAACAAGGATGATAAATAACAGAAAACTGGACAAGATTGTACAGCAGGATCATTCTCGAATCTGCAATATATATCAATGATTACTATGTACCAACATTTCGTGTATCTTCTATCAATTGAATCGTCGTAGGCATGAAGTGCTACGTATATGTGTTTGAAAAACATATGTAATGTAATAACACAGTGAAACGGAAATCATAAGATAAATATGCTATCTATAATTAGTGACATACATAAAGTGTACCCTGAATTCACAATTAATGCATTATGGTTTATACGATGGTAATGAACGATCGGGGAAGACGTGGTATTATAGATATGAGTTAAAGGATACAATTAATGATGCAACAAGCAGGGATGAGTGGAAACCGAAACAAGTATCTGAAGTGTAACAAACAGCAATCGTTAACATGCCAAGCTAATCGGTTATAAATAGTCCTTATAAACACCGTTTTAGTAGCGATAAATGTCAACATAATGGGTAATAAATTCTTATAAACGGCGGGCAGCAATATTGTTGAATACTATTAAGGTAGTTACAGTTTTTAAAAAGAGTTGTCATCAGCTTACAGAAAGTCGCCATAGTATCTTTGAATTACCAACTTAAGATCAAGGAACGCGAGTGGCGTTATACATTGCAACGGATAGAACAGCCATTATTAATCTGCGACGATTTCAGTGCGCAAAATATTACATGGGGCTGCGAAACAACTGATAATGCTCTCAGAACCAGTTTGTTTGGAATCCTGTTGGTGGGTAGGGCCTGCTCCATTCGACATTGGAATCCAACTATTTTCGTATAAAAATCTTGGTTATATATTCGATTAATCCACCTTTCTTTAAACTATTTTTAAGATTGAACTCGAACTGAAATGTGAATTATCGAAGAGAATTAGAATATTCCGAATGCGCCTTTATAAACCGTATTAACATCTTCAAAAAATTTTATTTTGACAACTGAAAACCATAAATAATCCCGGAGGAAGAATTGTAAATGATGGACACCAGAAAGGGTGATTTCAAAAACGACTGGTTCTGAAGTATAAAAAAGTTTATGAATTTGTGAAAACATTTTTGCCCTGAGGAGCGAAGATGTTGATGTTAAGCAGATTTTTTAACGGCACAAGAAGAAATACCAGAAAGATTATTTAGGAAAACTCTGGATGATACTTCACTCACAGTCATGAACAAACTGGAACAGTAGTTTGAGCCAACGCTTCCTCTTCAGGGATGTACCGCACAGTTGGTCGCTCCACCCTCGTGTCCTGTCACTGCCTTACTTGGATGGAATTTAGTCGTATATGATTTTGGTTTTTGGAGAGAAGGAATTGAAAAGCGACTACTTACACCATGTAGCACTTGATGTGAAGCGTGAAATATCTTCTCCCCAGACCTTCAACGCCATTTAGACAACGGAAAACTACCTAATATACTTGGAAACGAATTTAATGTACTCATAACGAAGAGCGAAATATATTCCAATGATTCCACATAGTACCATTCAATCATCTTGTGTTTTTGAGTCGTCAACATATGAACATTTTGAAAAGTTAGAACACAATTTATTATCAAGGATTCAGTTTTTATTCCGGGAACACGTATCACTCTAAATAACTTAGCGTTGTATGTAATGAAGCCATACTCTTGTCAGAGAATACTAAGCATATATTGCTGGATATAAAGTATCTGGTGTCTATAATAGTGTTGTGTTTCCAGTATAGGAGCATTGGAGTTATGGGAGTAAGGTTTCTCATCCTGATTTTGTAGCCGAAGTATCTACGCTCTATTTGATCAAACGTGACAGACAATAGTACCACAACATGCCACGTCACGTTGTCTATGGTCGAATATGGTTCTTGCAGTCTCACTGTCAATAGTTGTGGTTACAAGAAAGCGCAGTGCAGTCAAAGGATGAACCTGCCAGCTAGGAGGATATACATTTTCTAATGAAGCTTGAATTAAATTAAATCTACCTGGAACGAAAATGATACCAGAGCCCCGAGAAACCTGTATATTAAGGAAGGTGGAAAAATCGATGAACATACTCTGATCCGTCACATGAAAATGGTGGGAGTAGGCGCTTCAACGTTACTACATTTACCGTTCCCTAATTAGTTCAGTGTTTAACCACGGAACTATTCTCTTGAAGACCATAACAAAATACATTTTGTAGAAACTGCTAAAAGTTCGGTATAAAGCTGAAGGGAGCCTTAATGTTCATTCCCACGAAATCACTTTTGATAGAAGCAACATAAACGTCTTTTTTTTTTATTTTGTTGAAAAATACTTTGTAATTTGTATTTTTTCTGTAAGTGAACATCCATTGCAAAAGAAGTTGTACAATCTGAACAGAACGTTTCTGATCAGAGAACATCTCAAAATAACAACAATATTTTGTTGTTGTAAAGTTCCTAAATGATCCAGCCAAACTTCATTGAAATCTACGCCCATGGTTCAAAATCGGCTGAGGGATTTGGATTTGCGCATTACAATCCGTATAGTTAGAACAGAACTGGATATTCCTAGAATCGTACTTCTATACCGCCGAAACATTAGCTAGTTGAACACCAATTACATACGATTTATCTAACCATTTTTCTAACACCTTAGTGTTCACTGTTAATAACATAAGAGTGATCTTCAGTAATTATAACAGCCGGTGTTGAACGGCAAAATACATCAGTATTTCTATATCTGTAGCACAGTGTGAAAAGTCTTTTCAGAAAGCAAACTGGTTCGCTTTCTCTAAATCAGAGTCTACTTAAGAATATTATATGGTGAAACAGTCGATATGCCAGCTAAACAGAACATCAAAAAGTGTCATCCCAGGTATCCTACAACTGCGAAAGGATTTCATCCCAGTGATAAGACGAAATGGATGTTATGTATGGAATGATGACTGCTACCAGGGACTGCTGCATCCAGATATGCTAAAAAAAAAAAAAAACCTTTGTTTTCTGAATTTAACACAACAAGAAGGCTTACGACAGCAATAATTAGGATGAGACTTTGCCTTGGTTGCTATACGAACCGTGTGTACCGTATTCAAATAATAGATACGCATCCATTAGTAACATGGGGTTTTAATCAATCATGTTCTCTTGTTCCCGGTAACAACCACAACTATGTCATTTATGCAGGAGCGTAGAAAATCAGCCAATTACTTTTCCCCTCAATATCATTATCCTTTGAAATACTAAGCTTACTAAGCAGCCAGGATACAGACCTAACACGCAGCTCCGTTTCAAGCTTGTTTGCATCATTTCTCACGGCTTTCCTTCGTAGTAGAAAGTGCCATGGTAGGGCTCATATCGAGGAGAATTTCACGCCGATTATTAGCTGGAAAAATGCTCTCACACCGAAAGGCAAAGGAAAAAAGAATCCTTTGCGGTGCTGCTCTGACGGTGGACAAATTGCAGTGTTGTCGGTTGTCTGATTTGAGTTTTTAGAGAATTTTACTAAAAACTGTTTCCGAGTCCACTTACAAGCTGGCTTAGTGCTTTTATCTTTTAGTACAATTTCTAACTAAGTTTTTTTTGGGTCAGAGGTTCGAAGAACCGGTCTTTCTTTTTTTCCTTTTGTTGATTAAAATAAAGTATTACTTGATACTTTATTCTATTTAATTCAAATCTCATATTAATTTTTGATAAAATTACCTATAATTCGAGCCTGAATTGAATAGTTTTCATTTATTTTACATATTTTTTTCAACCTTGTTAGTTAATATTAGAACAGTTTCGGAAATACAAGCCATCCTCAATCGGTATCTGTAGCTAAACATACACTGTAATTAAAGTGTATGTCGGTAAGAGCACCTTGTGAATTTCTCAACGAAAAGATTCACCTCCTTTCCTTGTGTATACACAACTGACACGCCAATATCTTTTCCATAAGTTAGTTTCGTAGACGCAAGAAGTATTTTGTCTTAGGCGAACTGTACTGGCAGAGCAGGGTCTTGATTTGTGTGATGCATCATTTAATAACGTACAAAAGGTTTATTCAAAAAGTACTAATGAAATGATATGGACTTGATTTTCGAACGCATATCATGCTGAAAACTGTTGGTT
>CM061920.1:130553681-130674174 GCA_031002005.1 Vandiemenella viatica
TCACCCTTAACCCCTACCGCACATACCGCTACAAGGTGAAAGCACTCTCTCAAACGACTTAGAAACCTTGAATGCATATTATAGGAAGTGGAGACTTTGCACGAACCCGATGAAACAAAAGTATGCGCATTCCAATTGAGAATAGAATAGCACATCAGCAGCTCAAAGTGAGCTTTTGCCACCAGAGAATGAAACACAATTTCTATTCTAAATATCTTCATCACCTTAGACCGTTCCTTAACATTCAGAAAACACCTGGAAACTCACATTCAGAAACTTAAACACGGAACAATATCATGAAGAAGCTAGTTGGTACTTCGTGGGGAGCTGATACGGACTCACTTCGAACTACCGCTCTCACCACGGTTTACCCTGTTGCTGAGTAGTGTGCTCTAGTGTAGCAACGTAGTGCTCACACTAGAAAAATCGACGTACACCGGAAAGAGTGTATGAGAGTAATAACTGTCACACTAAAATCCACCCCAGTCCCCTGGTTACATTTGATCAGCAACATACCATCTCCAGAGGTAAGACGCCAAGAAGCAACGGCACGTGAGTGGATAAAAAACTACACCATCCTGACAATCCACAGGATCTCCCAATCCATGAGGTCCTAAATGACCTACCCCCCACTCGTCTTAAATCCAGAAACCAGTATGGCAAGTCAAGATTTGTTTGACTTTGATGTCAAGGAAAAATGGCGACAAAGCTGGAACTCTTCAACTGTGAAACATCCAGATATTGAAGATCCCACAATTGGACTTCAGGGATTCCACCTGAAGAGAGACCAGTGGGTTGAATTAAATCGCCTAAGACGGCCACGGCAAACGCAACTCCATGCTGTATAAGTGGGGTCTTCAGTATTCTCCTGTCTGTGACAGCGGAGCTCCTGCCCAGAATGTGGAGCATATCATCAAGGAATGACCTCTAAGGAAGTATGATGGACCATTTCAAGACGTATTCTGTGCTACAACTTCCTTCATAGAATGGCTGTAACAACTGGACATCAGTTTGTGAATGCTACCAACGTTCTTGTCGTTGTATATATTACATATATTTATATGTATTACATTAGTTGCTGGCCATACGAAATAAAAAAAAATATTATTTATCGCATGGCTTCAAAAATCAACGTTAGTACAATTGTATGTGCCAACGTCACAAGATGGTAATGACTAAGCAGAGAAAATATACGATGAAATCGAAGAATTAATCAAATAAGTTAAGGGGAAGAAAATCTAACAAACTTAGGTGACTGAAATGCTGTAGTCAGAGAGGGAAAAGAGGGGTATAGTGTAAGAAATTTTGGTCTAGGAGAAAGAAACGAACCGGGTAGCAGGTTGTAAGAATATTGTGTAAAATGTAAACTAATCATAGCAGACACATTATGTAAGCCCACGCAGCAAGGATATACGTTTGGGAAAGTACAGAGGTACAGGTGAATACCAGCTAGTTTGTATTATGGTCAAAAAGACATTCAGAAACCAAATTCCAGGCTATGAAGCAAACATGGAAGCTGATATAGTTCGAGCACAATCTGATTGTTATGAAGCGCAGACTGAAATTCAACATAATAGACAGAACCGAGTAGAAGTAAATAAATTTAAAGACTCAGGAGCAAAATTTACAGAGATTGTAGAAATAGGTCTAAGATATAATTCTGGAAGGTATTTAATATAAAGAAATGGAATGCACTGAATGGAGAGATAATCAAGGAATCAGGAAAGACACTGGCTGAAAACATTGGACCACAAAAGAAATTTACGAGTTGATGGATTAGAGAATACAAAGAGTGAAGCAGGATGTTGGCAGTACAGATACTTTAGAAAGCTAATAAACAAGTAATCCAAGAAAGAAAAAGAAAATTGGCTGCAAGGAAAGTGTAACAAATTGAAAAGCAAGTGGTTGGAATAAATTTCACTACTGTTTGTGAAATTTTCAACACCTGGAAGAAAAGATCTGAATCACTCCAAAATCTAAGAAAGTGTAGAACAATGGTACAAAATTAAGTGATTAAGATAGAGGGTTGTACACAACGACGAGTGAACACTGGTACTACACAATGTGACCACAACGCGGGATGATCGCCATCTTGTCCGCATGGCCATAACCGACAGATCAGCTTCGTCCGCAGTGTGTCGACATGTCTGCGTCGCCGGTTCGGAGCCTTGTGTTTTTTTTTAACTGCTTTACGTCTCTTTTTAACATCGAGGTCTTTTAGAGACGGGAAAGGGGGGGCAAGGATGGGGGCAAGGAATGGGAAGGAATTCGGCGATGGCCTTTTGAAGGAAGCATCCCGGCATTTGCCTGGAGTGATTTGGGGAAACCATGGAAAACCCAAATCTGGATGCCCGGACGGGGATTCGAACCGCCGTCCTCCCGAATGCGAGGCGAGAACGCTAACCGTTACACCGCCCCGCTCGTTCGGAGCCTTGTGATGACGGCTAGGGTGGTGCCATTGCGTCGGCTTGCACTGACCAGGAACCTTCATCCTAAGGCTCTAATGGGCGTGTGAATGCTTGTACAGGCGTGCCGAGTACAAAAATTTAGTACTTACGGAAGAGTTCCGCTTCAGCTTGTCCTGCAATTATGACCAGGTAAATGTTAGACGTTAGTGTGGTAAACGCAATCGGACATACTGTACTGCTGAGCGGCATAGCGGACAAACACGAAGTGTGATGGTTTGGGGCATCAAACGCTGTAACATGCAATCTCTCCTTCTACGCACTGATTAACAGCAACACAACTTGATGGGAATAAAGCAGTGGCTTCAGGAATACCAGAAGCAAAGATTGTATAAGCATTTGAAATATGTGTTATAAAAGGATGGTGAAAATTAAGTGGACGGATAAACGACGGAATGAACAAGTTTTGCAAATGATTGGATGAGGCAAGAAGTTGTGCAGGATAGTGTATTACATTTTAAGACACGCGGGACTGGTTAATTTGTTAATGGAAGGAACGATTATAATACAAGAAGCAGATAACTGAGGACATAGGTTTTCAAGAGATGTGCAGAGGTGAAGACGTTAGCTCAAGCTAGAAAGAGATGGAGGATTGTACCAAACCACTTGAGAGAGTGATGATAGAAAAAAAATAAGGATTTAAGAAACAAGTGCTACAATACGATATAAAATCACTAGAGACAAATATTACTTGGGGAAAAGTGATTCATGGATAACATTTATTAGCAGGAAGTGTAAGAAAAATTTGGCTGTGTCACAGGTGGTCCAGGAGAAACGTTTATCACACTGCGATTTGCTCAGGACACTGTTCCCCTCAAGAAGTACGAGAGAGTACTGCTTACAGTCTGCTGGAAGCAAAATGCTGGAAGAGAAAATTTCAAGTTATTTAGGAAAATCTAAATAACCGAGCAGCTCTAGAAAAAAGAGCCTTTTTGAAGCCAAGAAGTTTTTAGTATCAGAGAGTAAAACCCAATTGTATGGAGCAAAGTTTATTTTTTTATTATTTTTTTTCTTCGACTTACTGAACACTACATAGAATTTAAACTGATGGCTTGTTATAGAAGGATGTTGATAAATTAAATGTACAAATAAAATACGGAATTAAATTACTCTGGAAAAAATTTAATGAGGAGGAAAGCAGTTGGTGTGAAAGTTAACAAATCGAAATTACGGAAAAGTAGGTCTCATTCTGAGACACAGAGGACTGTTCGAACGTAAGACAGAGATTAGAGGAAGTGCATCATTTAACTAATAACCGGTATGTTGAGATGATAATTTATGAAATTCCTCAACACAAAAAGTTAGAAGGAAACGCGAAGTATTTAGCAGACGAAGAGAACTTAATTGCTTATACTACTTGTAACGATCCTTATGCTAACATATTCGTTATGTATTTTTTCCATATGAAATGAGAAACTGTATTCAGTTTAAAGGAAAATGGGATGTAGTCTCACGATACAGGATGGCTATTGTTTTACCTATTTACATTTACTACTACCGAAATACTTAACTCGTGTTCAGTTTTCGGAATTTAGGTTGTAAGTGCCGTTTATCGAAAAATAAGTTATTTCCATTAATTTTTAATATATTCCTTTACATCTTACTTCAAAAGCGGTAGGATCCGTCTTAAAGGCCGTCTGATTTGAGTTTTGTTTAACACCGAGAATAATCCTATTGAGCCCACTCACCGCTTCAAAAACTACACATTATATAACAAAATAAGACACATCTCAGTTCTCAAATGCTCTATTAGGTGCCGGATATACTTCACACTTTTTCCCCCGCTGCATTTTTGGCAAGAAAATATCCCGTACTAAGTGTTTCCATTACGCACTTGTTGTCTTAAAATTGCACAAGCAGAAAGTTGTGTGATGTTTTAAGCAGTAGGACCCGGTGAGCATTCAGAAGGAAGGAGTGTAAAGCGGATCGGATCCGCCCGTGAGACCGGCTCTCTTCCTGGACTCCCCAATCATTGCTGCTAATGACAACTGCCGAAATATACAATTACAGTTGTTGTCGCAAGTGGATAATTCGCTCTTCCTTGCAAGAGGAACGCTGCTCGGCGGAAAAGCCTACTTGGCAGCTCTATCGTCCATCCTTCTCTTCACAGCTCCACTCTCTAGTTTCCAGTATTTACGGCTTTCGTAGGCATGCCTCCATTTACCGTTTCTATTGCTGGTAGAGTTTCGAGAGTAACATGCTTTCGTTTTAGTTGGTTTACTTTTTGGGAACCAAACTGTCACTGTTTTAATTTCAGGAAAACATTCCTATATAAACCGGCCAATCGTGAATTTAATGCCACTCAAATGGTAAACAAGTTGAGCTATTTTTTGATTAATCCGTTCGAATCATATAAAAATAAATCTTATTATATATATAATATAAAAATAGAAATCTTTTTCCCTGTATTTCACATTTCAGCCGCCACTACCTAGCACAGATCACTGATGTTTGTGTGTGGTAGTAGACTGGAGTTTCGTATCGTGCACAATGTTGGCCGAATGCTGATAGCTGTGGGGGTATGGGAGATATTGTGGTTAAAGTGGTCCATGCAGGAAATTTACATATTTCGACGAAAGGCTTGTGTGTCCCTATACTTCTCTTTCCTGCCACCCACAACTTCATACCACAGACCAATGGTGTTTCTGTTTGGTAGTAATATCGAGTGTCCCGTCGTGCACTATGGTGGTTGGATGTCGATAGCTATGGGGGTGTGAGAGATATGGCGGTTGAAAGTGGTCGACATGGGCATTTTCATATTTCGACCAAAGACATACGTGTCACTTTTCAGCCAGAATAATCTAGCACAGATCACTGGTATTTGTGTGTGGTAGTAGCTAAGAGTCACTGATCGTGCACAACGTTGGCCGAATTTCGATAGCTGTGGAGGTGTGAGAGATATGGTGGTTGAAAGTGGCTGATCAAGGTTATTTTCGTATTTCGACCAAAGCCATATGTGTCCTATATGTCACTTTGTTGCCACAACTATATAGCGCAGACCACTGGTCTTTGTGTGTAGTAGTATCATCTAGTCTCGCATCGTGCACTATGGTGGTTAGATGTCGGTAGCTATGGGGCTGTGGGAGATATGGTGGTTGAAAGTGGTCGACCTTAGGCACTTTCAAATTTCAACCAAAGACGTATGTGTCCCTATGTATCACTTTCCAGCCACAACTGTCTAGCGCAGATCACTGGTATTTGTGTGTGGTAGTAGCATACTGTCACCTATCATGCACAGCGTTAGCTGAATATCTATAGCTATGAGAGTGTGGGAGATATAGTGGTTGAAAGTGGTCGATCAAAGATATTTTCGTATTTCGAGCAAAGACTTGTGTGTCCGTAAATGTCACTTTGCTGCTTCAACTACATGGAGCATACCATTGGTGATTGTGTGTGCTAGTGGCATCGAGTCTCCCATCGTGCACTAGCGTGGTTAGATGTCGGTAGCTAAGTGGGTATAGGAGATTTAGTGGTTGAAAGTGGTCGACATAGGTTTTTTTTCTATTTCTACCAAAGACGTGTGTATCCCTATATTTCACATTGCACTCAGAACTACCAAGCGCAGATCACGTGCGTTTGTGTGATAGCAGTCGGTGTTTTCCATCGTGCACTACGGTGATTGCATGTAGGTAGTGTGGGGGTGTGGTAGATATGGTGGTTGAAAGTGGTGAACCTGATTAAAAATAGATATGTGTTTCCCCATTTTTCACTCTACAACCGAAACTACCCAGCGCTGTCCACTGGTGATTGTGCGTGGTATTAATCTCAACTCTCCAACCGTGCTCCATGGTGGTGTCATGTTGGTAGCTATGGGGGGGGGGGCGGGAGATATGGTGGTTGAAATTGCTCGACTGAGGGCAATTTCATATTTCAACCAAAGACATGTGTGCCCCCATATTTCATTTTGCAGCCATAAATATCCTCCGCAGATTACTGATGTTTGGATGTTTGTGTGTGGTATTAGCCTCGAGTCTCCTATCATGCACTATGATGGTTACATGTCGATAGCTGTCTATCAAAATTTTTACAATCACGAACGAAGTCGCGGGCATCAGCTAGTGTTACAAAATGATCCCCATTTGTTATTTTCTATTTCTTTGCGATGAATTATTTGCCGGATGAAATACGAAACATCGGAATCGTTAAAAACACAAAACCTGCACTAGTTAGGGCAAATTTAGCTTTCTCTGGCGAATTAAGCCGGACAGCCCGCTCCGACGAATTTACCTTGTATTCATGTTATTAAATGTTTCGTTCATTTCAAAATAATTATGACTATCAAAGTGGGAGATATCTCAGTTAAAACCAACCACGCTCTTGACCGTACACGAACCGGCGATCCTTGATACATGCGCTATCCATTGCACTTCAGGAACCGGTAATGTAGCTTTTATAAGTTATAATCATAACTTTAAAGTACCTGATTCTCCCATGGTATGAATATTTTTAATGTACTGGGCCCCAAGACAAGAAAATGCCACATACAACATACCATTCATTAAATCTAAAGTAGCAATGGAAAGCAGGCGTCGGGATGAAAAACACATCACACATCATTCTGAAAGATTAAAACGTAATAAACGTCTGAATTTTTCATGAAACTCTCGCTGACAGATTTCTAGATTCAAAACATCTAATCCAATCATCAGAATGGTTCATTTAAAAGCTTACGATACAAGAATTGCTGAATCAATCGTCTGTTACTGAGTAGCTTTACATCCTGAACTCTCCTAACTAATTTGGCAATCGAGAGACTGAGTATGGCTTTTTCTCACTTTCGAGACATAAAATCGTGCTAAACGCTTGAATACGAGTTTTCCCTGAAGATAGATCCTGACTTTTACACCCAAATAGCCCCTAATCGGTGATTTTCATCAGCCGTTTTTAAGAAAGCCAAGACATATAATATACAAGATTAACTCTTTTAACAGTATAAGATGGGATACGGAAAAACCTCAGATAATCTAGAAATTCATTACCACTATAACGAAGTTAGTAGATTGATGTAAGAGGGAATTAGCTATTAATAAAAACGTCCGCTTACAAAAATTATAGATATAAAATTATCGAAACTTTCAGGTTCTTTAAAGCCGTATTTCTACGTGAAGCAAAATATTCAGTTGAAGTAATGAGTCAGCTTATTGTGGCGTGGAACCCAGTGATAAATATGTTAGAACAGTAGTGCGCCGATAAGGTGCAGAATCAAGGTGATGGCATCACCTAGTTTAAGCATTTGTCTACTACCGTTTTCGTGGCAACGCCTAAACAAACAACTACTATGCCATTGTGACTTCAGTTGGTTGAAAATGAGGGAGGAGATTTGTCGTAAGAGTGTGGCATTTTGACGCGGCTGCAAGCCCGAGAGTATTTAATTGATATACTCAGAGCCGGATTAAAACAGCGCGGGGCCTGTAGCTAATGTGAAGAAGAAGAGGCCCTTGGTTTCCACCGTCCAAGACAGTGGTATAGTTAAAAATGACCCCCTTTTAGGAGGCCCCTAGAAGGCGCGGGTGCCCCAGAGTAGGAGCGGGGCCCCCAGTAGGCTCGAGGCCCGTAGCGTCTGCTAACTCTTGCTGCGTGGCTAATCCGGTACTGGATATACTCGGCAGTGAAACGATTCGCTGTTAGATCTTATGGTGTCGACACGAACAGGGAATAATGTCTTTTCCATAGATTTTCCACGACCGGCAAGAAGTACAGATTAAATAATTTCCCAAGATCGCAGGAAGGCACCTTAAGTACAGATACAGGTACACTTAATGACAAAGTAAACTGACAACGATGACATGCTGCTGCCCAAACAACACCGGCAAGCAACGTGCATGGAGGAGTAGCCAATGGAACAAGGCTTAATCGGAGCAATAACAGAAATTAGTTTTGGAAATTAAATGATTCCAAAAAAGTTCGTAACAACTGAAACAAAAGTAGAAAATCTCTTGATTCAGCGAGTTCAAATATTAATGTTCAGTACGCACGTAACCGTGTCTGGGATAACCGGTAAAATTACTTCAATAGCCAATCATAAAATTCCGAACCTCACGTGATCTGACAAGTATCAACAGCCAGCCGTCTTCAGTTCTCCAAGTCTTTTCGCGGTCTTGTTGTCAATTACCAACAGGAGTCGCTACTATGTCATGCGGAAAACAAATAAAAAATACTGTAACAAAAAGAAAAATTGAAAATCTGTCATAAGCAATAAAAACACTACAAAGTCCATGGATCAGTTTGGTTAAACCTTCCCAGAAATACTACCGACTGTAAAAGGGATCTATAAATACTGTTTGTAATACTTCGATGTGGATGCAAACACTGTCTGTAATAATAATTTTAAATACACTACGACTAGTCTAATGTAAGGCTATAAACTGGAATGGTGGTGTTGAGGATATTCTTTCCCAAGTTCTTGCCACGTTAAATATGGCATGCTTGTTTATTTATTATCATGACGAGTAAGACGAGGTTAATTCACCCATTGCACAACGCGTAATTATAAAGTTCTTTGACACTGCAGACTATTGTGACTCTTGGATAAGGTGTGAGAGGCCGGATTACAAACCGCCAGTTTCAGGTCGGCTAGATGGAACTGGGTCATCCATCCCCCTACACTCTAGAATTGTTACCACGTCACTATCATTTGTTTGGGTTTTCCAGTGTTTCCCCAAATAATTCCAGGCGAATGGTTCCTTCGAAACTATGGATGAATTCCTCCGCGTTCCTTGCACCCAATCCTTTTCCGCTTCTAAAAACTTCGACGTCGACGAGGCATAAAACCAGGCTATCCCACGTTCAACCGATTTTTATGAAGTAGGGGGAGGGGGGGGAGGGACTGCTAGAGCCGCTAGTGCTGCGTAATAAATGTGTAGGCCAGTGGTCCGCAACCGGCGTGCCGTGGCACATCGGTATACTGCCACAAGGTGAAAGGTGTGCCACGATTTAGACTGGGTTCATGACACAATTGTCGCGAATTCACACCTTCCAGTTAATATCTAAGAAGGACTCACTGTTTCAAAAGCAGTCAGAACATTGAAATTAATACTTCTAGAAGTTCTTTGGTTGACAATAAGGGATGGATACTCAGCTATCTCTGTATGTCAGTTGAAGTGTTATTGCTATTTTCAACAACATATTTATGCGAACTGGGCTTCTCGACGTTGACTGAAATTAAAATATCAAAAAGGAAAAGATTCAAATCAGTCGTTGAAGAAATGATACTTGCATTGTCAATGTTGCCCGATCAGCAGCCGCGTGCAGTTACAGAGGCACAAGTATCTCTTTGAAAGCGTGAGTCGAATTACTTACTTTAATAGTAATATAACAGTGCTTGCTTTTTAATTTAATACAACCGCCTGGTTTTAGCTATCCTACGCGTGTTATTTTTATGTAATACCCAGAAAAACAGTTGATTTTGCAATGGTGTGCCGTGTTGTGACACGAATAATGTATTGTGTGCTGCGAGTAGAAAAAGGTTGTCGACCACTGGTGTAGACAACAGTGGAAGCTATGTATAAAAATAGTTATGTTTTTGTTTTGCTTTTTCATAGTGTGTCCATGTTTCAAGTACAACATTATTCAGAAATGTGAGATGACAGTTTCGGTTATCGCAAGCTATTTACAGGATGGGTGACAAATATGTTGTCAACTGTTCGCAAAGAGAAGAGAATAAAAGCAACACGTCCTTTCATAGACCGTTTTCATAAAATTTCCTCAAATTTTTCCTGGTGACGAGAAATAGTTGTTGAGTGCACTTATTGGAGTCTTTTTGGTATGCACAAAACAAGGATGTGTGTGTTTTTTTTTAATTTCATGGAGCAACCACAACGTCATTAGTCTATTGTGAATTATTAAATTATTCCTGCCTTTCAAAACCGACGATGGGGTATGCTAAACTCAGAAATTGTTCTCCTCGACTATATTGTAAGTAAACATACGGCTGCCAGCACGATGGAAACATTTCAAAAATTCCGGTTTGTGGTGTCTTACCATCCACTTTACAGTCCTGATCTCGCGCCTAGTGACTACTATCTGTTCAGATATCTGACGAAATGGTTTTCTTCTCAACAATTCGAGGGAAGTGAAGAAATGAAAAGGTCTATGCAAAACTGGCTGACATACAAGGCGGTAGAATTTAATGCGGAGGGTTTTGAAACAACCTTGCGTGGTCACACGGGATTGAAACTAAATAAAGAATAGCGTAGAAATGTATGCATTTAGTACCACGAGTAAAGTTTTAGTTTTGTTAGTTGTTCTCCTTCTGTTATTGATCAGTCTTTACTTTTGAATGAAGGTTTATTAAAGAATGTTTTGTTTATAGCTTATGAACCCTTGTGCAATGTATGTGGCTATCAAGAATTGTCTCATACATTTTCTGATATGAGCCCGTAATTTTTAAGGCAACCTCCGTAGTCACCTCCACTACACATTTTGTCACCATGACTTTTGTTATAATGATTGGAATAACTATTGGTACAATCAAGTCACGAAATGTCGTTGACGGAATATAATGTTATCCAAACTTTTCTATTTAGTTCTTTCCTCTCGAGCACTGCGACATACGCACCACAGGTGCATTTTCCTGCTGTTACATACCCGATAATGTACTGTACATATCCTTGTTGAGGAGATCCCTTCAGCTGGTACTAACATTAAATTTTGCGAATGAACGAATTATATAAAGAATGCATTACTTAATTCCTTATTATTAGATAGAATTTTACTTACTCCTTTCAAAGAAATAATAGTTTCTATTCTTGTTCTCGCAAAGAAGAAGCAATCTAGCCCAAAATTCAATGATAACAGCATCGCCGAACTATTCCGCTAATATCTCTAATATTGATTGGATCACACGAATTGATCAGCCTAATTTTAATGAAAAGATTTACTTTGGACTGTTGCGTGAAAATAAAATTGTCTCGTAGTTGGTGAAGATGTTGTGTGGGCGGCCGTGTGTGTGACACCTGATCCCGTGAGAGCGGTGGGCGCGGACAATGCAAATGACGTGCGTAACGAGATGCGATCTGGCGGTCCACTCAACACAGCAATCACCACACTACCGACATAACCTCTGTTGTGTCACACCAACACCCTACGATTTCATTTCCCTGGAAAAAAATTGTAGGTATAGCATAAGCTACGATGGAAGCAATATTAAAGGAACCTCTGTCATTACATCAAACCATCATCACTGTACTAATAGTTTCAAATCTTCTGCTTGGAAGTTAATGAGTCGAGCTTAGTGTTTGGAATCAATAGGCGCAGCAAGTGATTTAATAAACGACGAACACCTATCGGTTCACACGCATACTATTGTAATCAAAGTTTGAAAACTTTCGCAAATTGGAAATGCTAAAGCCGGCCTGTGTAGCAACTAGTATTCCTACACTATGATAAGTCGATCTATCACAGTTCTTAGTTAAAAGTTACAGATGCGTCTACCTGAATAGCGGCTAGTGTATATGAGAATGCTATAGGCCGGGAGAAACTACTTCTAAATGTATCAAGTTCTCCTACTATACATGCAATATGTTAACATTTAATATTTTGATTACAACATTCCTAGAAATGAACTAGGCATGTGCGAATAGCAGAGATTGAAATAGCGTCACCAGCGCTAACTTCGACTCTGTTAGGTGTTGGGATATAATGTTTCAAGCTAAAGATCAAGCACAAAAAGCTAAGCTGCATTTCAAACAAATCACACATCCTTGATGACGCATTATGTCTGACTAACCGAAGTGAGCGCAACGCTCAAACATAGAAGGCGACGAAATAAGATGAATGAGCGCAGATATCAACGGTGACCTCACGCGAAGAAATTCGGGGTTATCTATGAGCGATGCACACAGACACATAAACCACTCATGAGTCAGTCAACAGGCAGTAAATAATTACAACTGCATGTTGTAAGCTGCCATTCATAGATTGTATTTAACCAAACAGATAGAAATGAGCATATACTCCTAATGCCTGTACAGGCAATCACGTTAAAATAACATTTCAAAGTAAACATCCAGTTTGGTGAAGAGCATTTCTTTGACGGCTCAAAATGGTTATTGCCAATATAATGTCAAATAAAAGAAACGAGTTATTGCGGAACAGCTAGTGTGCGCTGAATTTCGAATGATGGTTTTACATCTGTGAAAATATTATTTTCGTAGTAAGCCCGAACAAGATCATTTCTTTTAGTTTCCTTTCTTTAATCGCCTTGTCCTTATGTCCTGACAAACATATAAAATTCAAAAATTATCTAGTAATACTAAAAGTAGCAATAAAAGGAAAGGGCATCCAGATTTGGGTTTTCCATGGTTTCCCCAAATCACTCCAGGTGAATGCCGGGATGCTTCCTTCAAAAGGCCATGGCCGAATTCCTTCCCATTCCTTGCCCCCATCCTTTCCCGTCTCTAAAGACCACGTTGTTAAAAAGGGACGTTAAACTGTTTTAAAAAAAAAAATAAAAAAAAGGAAAGGCTATAGTATGAACGATAGCCTGTTCAAAAATCACAAAGTCGTCGCAAAACATTTTACCGACTTACATAATTCTCTCACTATTAAGACCTAAATGCAAAATTCAAACAAATTCCCACTTATGACCAACCAGGATGTAACGTGTCATAGATTGTTGATGGATTAAAGAAGCAATTTACATCGAAAAATGAAAGAAAAAAAGATACGACAATAACCTCCCTTACAGTTTTCATAAAGATAAGCGATAAGGGTTAATGTAACGTGGCCTCACAACGTTAAGCCGTTCTTCACATGAAAATAACAGCAGGGTGCTTTAAGAAATTTGGCGTCTCTCATTGATGTTTTACAACTTAGGTCCAAAATTCAAGAATACCACACATGATTTTCATTTTCTATTTATAGCTTCTTGCTTAGATATTCACAGAGATCATGTGTCCCGCCAAGATCTCAAATGTTCGATGGGTGTCATTTCATATAGTCACTGGCGTTCTTAGTGAAATATTGCATCAGGTCTGAGACAGTCGTATAATGCTGAACTTAAAGCTCTGCAAGATCTTTACACACAGTTCGAAGAAATAAAAATGGTTGCTGACAACCAAAGAATACGAAAAACAACCAACAAAAAATAAATCTTGTTTAATGATGAACCATACGCTAAGTTAGAATACAGATGATATCATTCACAGTTCGATTATGAACGTGAGTGCTGGAATGGTTCTGTTGCTGTGGTTGTTTCCCCTCCAAATTTATCCTGTGAGAATTCCAGGATGGTTTCTTTAATAATCCCATAGTCGATTTCTTTATCCTCAGTTCTGATGAACTCGTCATCGACAACATGTAAAACAGTACCATAATGTAACTGTACAATTGTAACAGATGATAGAAATGGGTAAGACATATTGGAAGCAGAAGTAGAATAGGCATTGAAGGAGATGTAGAATCGGAAGATATGTGGAATCGATAATTTGCCAGTAGAAATGTTGAAGAATTTAGGAAACAGTCAGGAGGGAGATAGTCTACCTTTGTACTGAAATATATGGCTGGATGACTTTCTCGCAATGGTAACGATACCAATTAAGAAAAAACGGAATACACAAAAATGTTAAGAGCATTGGACTTTCAGTCTAATTTCGCATGCAGCTAAAGTGTTGACGATAGTGCTGAACAGGAGGCTACATGGGAAGTTAGGTAGACGGATTGAAGAAGAACAGTTTGGATTCAGGAAAGTAGAGGGAACAAGAGATGCTATTGGTCCACTAAGAATCAAAGGGGAAACATATATTGAGAAAGGAAGAGAATTTTATGCCGTCTTTATTGATTTGGAGAAAGCTTTCTAAAGGGTGCAATGGAAAAAAACTGATGGATATCTTGAAGAGGAACGTAGTAGAATGGAAGCAGACAGGGTTAGCACAGAACCTACATTTACAACAGAAAATAAGAATAAATATTGGAAACGAGATGCGGCGAGAAAGCAGCATTGGGAGGAGCGTTAGGCAAGCTTGTTGCCTTTCCGTATTATTGTTTAATTTATACCAGAAGAGATTATTGGGAAATACTTGAATGGAAAAAGAGGAGTGCGCAATGGGAGGCAAGAGAATAGAATGAATAAGATTTGCCGATGATATGGTCTTATTAGAAAAAAGCGAACGAACTCTAAACAAAATGCTGATAATATAAATGAAGCATGTAAAGAATGTGGAATGAGAGTCAATATAGCAAAAACAAAGAGTATGGCGATTGGTAAAGGAAGCAAACTGATAAAAATTAAGGTAGGACAAGCTAGTATCAGCCAAGTAAGAGCCTTCAAATATCTTGGAAGTACAATCACTGAGGACTTGAGATGCCACCAAGAAGTGAAAACTCGGATTGCTGCAGCAAAGGAAGCGTTTCATAGGAAGAGGTGATTATTGGCTGGGGAAGTAGATAAAGCACTGAGGAAAACATTTGGCAAACCTTTCGTTTGGAATGTGACACTTTATGGAACAGAGACATAAACAGTGAAACGAGAAGATGAAGAAAGATAGAAGCGTTTGATATTTGTATGTGAAGGAGAATGGAAAGGATAAGCTGGATTGAAAACTGAGTAATGTTGAAATACTGGAAAGGGTAGGTAAGAGGAGGAAACTACTACGAGTCATAACAGAAAGAAAGAAGAACTGGATGGGACACCAGTTAAGAGGGGAGTGCTTATTACGAGACGCCTTGGAAGGACTAATGAGAGTAAACAGGAGGTATAAGATCATAGATAACATTAGAGGAAACGGAAACTACGTGGACATGAAGAGGAGGACAGAAGACAGGAGCAGCCATGTGAAAACCTACCTTAAGACAGAGCACTACTGATGATGATATTTCTACTTCAAGTTCCTTTCTTCTTGAATTTCCAATTTTAAAGTTGGGTTCCAGGTTTTCTTCTTGATCCCTCAAAAACACGTGGTTGAAGAGAGACTGAATTGCCCAATTGAAATGAATTTTAGGTGTGCAAGATGTCTACTAACAGATTTTCTATGTAAACGTTCGATTAAAATAATCATAGGAAACACTAATATGCATTGAATACAGACATGTAGGAATGCTTGTTGTGCACACGTGCAAGCGGGCGGCGCGTGCTATTATTCTTTTCTTTGGTTGCACCTGCCCTAACGGCCGCTGCAGCACCGGGCCCTATTCAGCTCACCTCACTGCAGCCAACCGTCACCAAATACTCGCCCTACACACAGGTCTGTTAAATGCATTTCGATGAGACAAAACAAGGAAAAAAGTTTACTTCAGTTTTTACACCAACTGTAGAAAGAGCCAAGTAATTGGGACATTACTTGAATCTTTATTTCTCCCTGTGTTATTTTTTATTTTATACTGTAACAATTATGGTCCTGTTGCATATTTTTATTACACTAAATAAATTGTTTCTCTCTTATCCGATAAAATTAGCCCTAATATCATTGCTTTTGTCTGCTAGAAGCGACAAGGAAGTAGCTTTATCCCAATACAAATTTACTAAGGAAATGCTGTGGTAAAATTAGTCTGTAAATAATTGTTTCATGTGTGGGCAGAGAAACTGTTTTGTTTTTTACTGTCCGCCCACAGTAGTTACGTTTCTCGCTGCCAGGTACCAATGTTTGCAATAGGGCGGTCAACAGCCAGGAGAAAGTATTTTGCACTCTCGAATTTCACCAAATTCAGTTTGTTACTGTTGTCCAATGTCACTTTCGGATAAGATATTGGAAGGTACCCTTCGACAGTACCATTCACAGATAGTATTCACGGTTTGTGGAAAACGGGTATTTATATACAAGAAAAAGAAGTGGGCGTTATTCCTTGCCGGAAGCGAATGTGGAACGGATCAGATAATCTCTCCAATCGACTATACAAGCTAGCAAGGAACAGGGCATAGCGAAACCCACATTTTCGACTGACACTGAAACCTTATGGTTTAAAACTGCTTCAATCTTTCACAATTGGTGGCCATCATCAACGTATGGCTGTATGCAGAGTGAAGAAATGTGCACATGCTGAACATTTGTAAAACATGAAAAAAACTGTTCATGAGTTTATCTACATAATAAACCAAGATTCTTGTTTCTATCTCACTGAGTCTGCTGGTTTAGCGGTGAGGTTCCGGACTGGCATTCGGAAGGACGCGGGCTCAAATTCCCGTCGGGCTATCCAGCTTTAGTTTTCTCAGTTTTGCAATGACAACAATAATAAAAATTATTTCTATCTAAATTAAACTACGTGCAGCGATTTTTTTGAAACCTCTGCATTTATTTGCAATAACTATTTACTATAGTAAAGATAATTTATTGGATTGGGTATAATTTTATCTGGTCCAGTACGGACCTAACTGCTGCGATGTTTGAGGTTCGCGACGACTTGTATTAATTCGTAGTGTAACTCCGTTTGAGGGTGCATAGACAGTTTATTGGTACAGCTAGGCGGCTGGCCGCCCCAGACGTCTTCTGTACTGTCTGCTGCCGACGGCTAAATATAAGGGGAAGGTGGAAGCACGGGAATAGAACGTCGCGTCTAAGTTTAGCACTGTGTGTCTGTTGGCCGGGATTGTGTCTGGCCACACAACTCGCCGTTACTGCTCGCTATACAAATGTCGGAGGTAAGGAACCTGTCCAGTTGGTTAATCCAAGTGCGTCGAAAAGATCGAGCTGTGTTACAACGAATCATACATATTTGTTGTGATCCAACAAGGCTACGGAAAGTTAACTCAGCAAAACTGCAATAGAAAACGTAATCCATCTTCAAGTCACTAATTCTGTCATGACAATCTTACGTCCAGGTCGATAATATTAAAGAACGTTACCTCAAAGGATAATTCTGGTCTTCAGCCTGTGTTACCAATGTGCTCTGACATTGGTTTCATTAAACGCTTATCATACAAATTACGTTATTACAGACTTCATTATAATAAAAATACGTAATGACAAGCGAGAAATCAACATATTACAAAAATTATGACGCAAAGTAATTAAAAATCAAATAGTCTGTCAATCACAGTCATTGAAACAGACCAAATCCAATCAGAAAAAAAAAGATATTGAATCATCAGAAAACATTGAAGCTGCTTGGTTGGGCGTTGGTTACATCGTGGTTTTCGGCTTTGAAAAGATTAAATTCTGTTCTATCAACAGTCAGCCCACATGGATTCAAATATCATTCTGAATAATGGTCTCTGGTACAGTGAGGACACTATCTGCATTACTCAGACCAGTGAACTGGTTTATTCTGTCTTGAACCCATCAGTGTAAACGAAATTTGTGAAATTTTGACTCTTATTGCATCAGAAGAAGACTGATTTTTGAAACGCATTTTCGCATATGATGAAGCATGTGTTTCATCGCTGAACTCTAGAAGCGAGGAGGTCGAGTGGGGAATGGTGAACAAAAGAGGAAGCGGTTTCCTTAAAAGCAAAAACCCGTTTGTCTGCTGGCAAGGTTCTCATGACCATCGTTTGGTATGCCAAAAGTGTTGTGTAAGCCGATTATGAATTTGACCCAAGAACTGTCAACGCTGCATGCTACTGGGAAGTCTTGAGCGAGGTCAGAGAAGTCTGTCGGTGTAAATAAAATCAGTGAGGGCAACATTCCGACCCACAGTGGTACGCAACCGAAATCGGTAAAAAACTGCACTGAGTACCTTTGAAAGATCACATTGCTACTGTGTGACTACGATTTGTTTTAACTCCTTAGAAAGTTTCCATCAACTTATAAGTACAATATTTTGTAAATTATTAGCTTCGTACATGGTCAATATATATATATAATAAAAGCGCAATTAAAAAACATGTAGATAATAGTGGAGAGTTGGTAGCAAACAGTTTTGTGTTTTCTTTTGCAAATATTAATACAGTGACGAGTATCTGAAAATTTCTATTTCACATTTGGTTGACCTTCATTAAAAAAAATAACCTGCAAGCAAGGAATGGTCTCGCTCTAATCAAAACACAGACACCTACTCCCAGTAGCTGCGTGCAATCTGATCGAGACTATTTTCGATCCATGTTACATATTACTGGCCGATTACTGTGGATACTGAAAAAAAAAAACAAATCCATAAATGAAGGGAACAGTTATTAACATGTCTTCTATCGGTAGGAGTGGATTAAAGAAAGAACTGAAAAGCCAACAAACTGTTTACAGGATTTATTTCCTGCTAAAGGACAAAAAATGTATCTTCAGATTCACATGCTCCATAACCAGAGGATAAATGCAAATGTGGATTACTCTAAAGAAGAAATAGAAATTACTAAAGTAAATATATGTCTATATACGTTTATTATTATTATTATTCGAGAACGGAGCCTACCGGAACACGTAAAACCTCGACTCTCATCATGGCTTCTAATTAAGAATTTGTTCTGCGTTTCCAAGTGTAGTTAGAAGCAGGGATTCTCAGTTCCTGGAGCAACGTGGGGATGTAAATCTTGCCACGGGTCTGCGATTCGTGTAGCTCATGTTCTCTGAGATAAGTGTATTTTTTTTGAAAAATGTGTAGTTTATGAGGCGGAGATTTGGGACCGTCCCAGCATTCGCTTAAGTGATTGTGGAAAACTGAAGCGCCTTAATGCGTACAATCACACTGACGATTTGTATATACACTGCCTGGCAAAAAAAGTGAAGCTTCCAGTACGGAAGGAGGAAACGAAATGAAACTTTATCGATTGAGAAGGTATGTGATGTTATTTCAGTGATTCCAAAATCGAGTCAAATTTACGAAGAACTTGGTAGTACTTATTAGTATGTCTTTGCACCTTCTGTGGTATGTGCTTGCACTGATTCGGTTGGGGAGCGTCCATAAACCACGTAGCTCCATTTTGGCCTCCTGTGAACCCCCACTCCCCCTCACGTAGCCCGACCTGGCGTGTCTATACCCCCCCCCCCTTCCCCCACCTAGCAATTGATTCGAGAAGACATTTTTTACTGTTTTCTTTTATCAGACTATCGTAAATTACATTCGGGGATAACTAATCTCACTTTAACTGTGACAAATAATATGAACAAAAAGCTACGTAACCTGGCTCGGAAACCTCCACCCCCCCCCCTCCCCACATAGCCCAGCGTAGCTTTCCAGCCACCCTCCCCCCCCCCCCTCACGACCAAGTCACGTAGTTTATGGACACTCCGTTTAGAAGGGAGTCAATGCCGTTCTATCCTTTCCTAAGGCAAGCTGGTCCACTGTTATTATAACTGGTTCTTGATATTCTGGATACTGGCATTGGGTCGGTGTTGACGTCCAGCCCTGGTGTCACGCTTGTTCTATCTAGATCTGGCTCCCCACACCATGAGGCCAGGTGTAACAGCGCCGCGCCGTGCTTCTCCAAAACATTGCAAGAATTGGACCTCTTCCCAGGTCACCGCTATACTCACCGACGATGGTCATCCGAGGTAGTACGGAACCACGATACACTGGACTTCTCATGAATGGCGTCGCACTGTTCTCGGCGGTTATGCACTACCTCGGATGACCAACGACGGCGAGTATGACGGCGACCTAGTCCCATTCTTGCTATGTTTTGGAGAGGCACAGCGGTGTCATGCGAGGAGTAATCGAATATGACTTCAAGAAACGGTTGATAGTGATTGATGGAACTTTGAAGGTACGTCACGGACATCCTGCATTCTCATGTGTAAGCTCTCATATGACAGTATCGTTGTGTCAGTTTTCATCAGAACAATGCTCTTCCACGCACGACACGCATCTCTATGAACTGCTGAGTGATGTTGTGGTACGCCCGTAGCCAGCAACATTCCCAGATTTGTCCCCAATAGAACATGCAACACACATGCTAAAAAGAGAAGATCCGAGAAAGTAACAAATCATGATAACATTTGCTAGAAAGCAACTTGGGTGCTCTAAGCTCACTCAACAACGCAGTAGTCGTTCCGAGCGTGGTCGGTGCGCGTAACGTTCTGATCTCGCATTGGGGAAGACGCGGGTTCGAATCCGTCCGACCATCCAGATTAAGGTTTTTCATGGTATCCCAAAATACTCCAGGCGAATGCGGGATGGTTCCATCAAAAAGGCTATGGCCGAAATCGTTCCCGTTTCTTCCCCCCAGTCTTTTCCTGCCTCTAATGACCGCGATGTCGACGAGGTGTAAATCGATGAGCAAAAAATAAAGCGACAGTCGCCATGAAGCAGCTATACCAAGTGATATCACCATCAAAGGAAAACTACTGTCTCCGTGATGGAAATAATTTGCTCCAAATATACAGGATGAACCACAACAAAAATTTACGCCATCGCAAATTATATATAAAAGGGGCACAGACTCGAACCCACCTTCCCAATCAAAATCTGTATCCTTCACAATACCGCAGTGATATTATTTCACTTAGCTGACAGCATACATAAATTAATATGTTCAACTCTCTCTCAATTGTCAAACAACACTTACGACGGCAGGAGGCTTGCAACTGCCATGTATAAACGTAAGGAATCAAGTAATGTAGATTTTTTTTTTTTTAACTTTGTTTCCGCTTCTGTTTTAGTTTCCCAAATTCTACTGATATTTTAACCACTTTTTTGTAAAGGTTTGGAAGCGATTAAATTAACTTTTTCAAACGAGTCAACCTCTCCTCCAGGTTGCGCACCCAGTTTCCACGGACGAGGCTCTAGCGACCAAATGATCCCCAGTATAAGAAGTCAACCACTGCTTGTCAAAGGCCTTCTGAAGGGAGGGTGAAGAGTAAGCAGTGTTTCAGGCCAACCTCTTGCCCTAGAGGTTGCCGAAGGCCCATAAAGACGGATGAATCAGAAATCATCATCGGCATGGGGATGCAGAATCAGCGAGAAGCCACTGCATTAAAGACCAATAGGATCTCGAGGCCATGTAATCCTCTTAAATTACCATTTTGGCGTTTGTTGAGGCAGGAAAAGCTTTTGATAACGCCAGTTGGGACAGGATGTTCCAAATTTTAAAGAATTCTGGTCTAAAATATCGAGACGGAAGAATCCTTTACAGTCTACATAAGAACCAAGAGAGAATCACGAGAGACATGCGTTGACTGAGAAATGTATGAGACAAGGTTGTGGTGTATCCAATTTAATATTCTTATTGTATCTACAGGAAGTAATAAAAGAATAATGGCATATGTTTTCAGGGAAAAAAGTTAGTAGGAATAACTGAGTCTTTCAGGCACGCAAAATACGTCATCTTCGAACTCAAAATCGCTCCTTGAAACTGTGAATTATGACTGCTGTAACAGAGCATTACAGAATATAAACTTCAACGTGCTAAAAGAAATATAATTGTATATAATTATATATGTGTGCGAAAGCGTAGAGAACATTGCATTGCAACGAAGCAGTGGCAAAAAACAGAGGCTATTACCTTCAGACCCTTGTTAGGCTGAGACTACGTTTTTTCCTCACTCGTGTGGACTATGCAGACATCAGCCGCCTGTAGCACAGAGAGCTATTGTGACATCCCCATCGGAAGCACGAAACAGTATCAAGTGTCGCATTTCCTCAATCCATACGCACCGCGGGGATTTGTCAGTATGGCCTGCGAAGCCTAAAGCAATTTGAAAAACAATAAAAATCTGTTTATGTTAAAACTAATTAAACTGTCATACATTGACGAAAATTAAAAGTGTAACACCCAGGCGGGGTTGTGATAAATGAATGAAATTTGACCCCAAGTATCCTCATATCAAGAGTATTAAAAGACTAAAAATTGAATGTTTTACATATAATAGAATGAGAATTACGGGGCTATGTATTACGCAAAATTGCTATGTTTTTAGCACATGGGTAGTAAACAGTGTGGTGTAACATGACACTTTTTTCTACACAAGCTCTTGTTGACCAAGTATGCCAAGGCGAAGAGTGACGACCCTCTAACCCAAATGTCAACTGCGAAAGAAATGGGTACATCATATCGTGAACTCCTGAAGCAGAAATTTCCCATTAGTTTTCCCCGAGTATCACTTTCAGAAAGACCTCTTTTAGCTGAAATGATAAATAAATAAATGCTTCGCACAACCACAGCATTACAGTAATATAATTAATATACACGTAGGAACGAAGGCTTTCAAGGCGTATCGATGATATGGAGTCTTCGCGGGTTCATATCAACGTACACGTAGTTTGTCTTAAAATACATTTTGGCGGTAATAATATTTGCGTGATTGTTTATTTATTTTTTTCAATAATCTTAGTGATTATATTAGCAAAGAGTTAACCACGCATATCCCGTAAAGCAACTTCGGAGGTACCCCTGGGCGTACGCGTACCACTAATTGGGAACCTATGTCCTGATAGATTGGCCGTAGTGCAATGTCAGTATACAGACTTGTTACACAATGGATGAAGGAAAGCTCTAGTACACCTACAGCAGGCGCAGGTCCATACAGAAGGCCAACAGCACGGGAAGATCGCCAAATTGTGTGGATAGCTGTTGCTGGCAGACGGGTGACTGCAGGCCAGATCCAAGCAGCGGTTACAGAGAGTCACCCCCCCGACGATTGTAAACCAATTGCTTGAAGCTAGGTTTCACTCTTTGATCCCAATGCAGTATGCAATGTGTTCCATTAACATGATTTCATTGCCAGCATCGTCTAATCCAAACACAAATGGATCCGTGAATGGCGTAGGTTTGTATTTTGAGACGAGTCTCGATTCTGTCTGTGGCAAAAAGATAATCGACAACATGTACTCAGGCATAGTGGAGAAACAGCTTACCCTTTGTGATTTGAGATTGTCACACAGGTCTATCCATTGGTTTTATGGTTTGATAGTAATCAGTTTCGACAGCGAGATTGAGTTGGTTGTGTTTGAAGGCACAATGACAGACCACCACTATTGGGACGGGGTACTGCGCCCTATTGTAATTCCCTTCATGTCCATCATCCAGATCGCATCTTCCAACAGGATAATTCCCATCCTTATACTGTGGGCATCGCGACACGAGCCATGCAAGGGGTTACGATCATAATTTGGACCGCATTGTCTCCAGATTTGTCCCCAACAGAGCATGCTGGACGCCAGGATTAGACACATTAGATCACATGGTCACCCAGCAACAATTGACTACACAAGACGTGCAGGCGTAGAGAGAGACATACCACAAGAAGACATCCGAATACTTTGGTTTCAATGTCGACAAGGATCAACGAATGTATAGGTGCTCAAGGTGGGCGCGCTTCTTACTGACAATTGTATCTAAAGGAAATAAACTTAGCCTGATCCATTTAAATTTTTTATCTTTTTTTTCTGGAAGTTAAATGAAGGAAGAAAAGAGGACGGTCCATGTTTACCTGGCTCCAAAGTGTACAAACAGCAATGAGGATATTTGGCGCAGAAGAGGAAGATATACAAGATCGAAATATCTGGAGAAATATTTTGAGAACATGAAGTCAAGATATGTGTTCCGAGTTTTTTTATTGTTGTGTTGGAGTAAAACCTCTGTCGTGAGGAAAATCTCTCTCAATAATAATAATAATCATCTTTTTCTGGGTATGACCCTGGATATATCTACAAAGTTCCTAAAATTCCTTCATAACTGTCTGGGTGTTGCACTTTTAATTTCCATCAGTGTAGTTGTAACCTAATGAGTTTCTGGTACGGTGACAAAAAATTTAGTAGAACAGATTGCTGATTACTTGAAACAAAGGCTCTTCCTCGACTGTCAGTAACTAAAAATTTATTTGATTACATCAAATGGGCATTTTAGTAAACTATGTAGGACTCCTATTGCTGGTTGCTAGTGGATTGAAAATTAATTCTTGAGAAACCTCTTCTGCTTAAGTTGTGGATGTCTGATGAAACAATACAGATTAATATCTCAATCTGCCCCTTTTTTGGCATTAATACGATATAAGCCATTATAATCGACAGGCGAGAAAAGTTGTGTAAGGAAGTAATGTTCCTAGAAAATTGTTTTAGTCCGAGAATTCTTTAACTGAATGGTGAAGTGCCCGCGTTATTTCCATTATACCAAAATTCCCGCCGCTTCGTGTCAAAGGTAGCTCTGATAAAGGATTCCTCGCACATCTCCGTGACGGCCTTTTTAGTAGCTTAAGAATGTTATACATTGTGAATTAAACAACTGGCTTCAATTTTATATTGAACTGAGGGACCAAATTTGTATAAGTTTGGTTTCTTTATGTGGTAAATGCTGGCGGCTGAGAAGAGAACAGTTACAAAATTTTGTGGAAATGAGTTCCAAAGTACACCAAAACCGCTAACAAGGAGGAGGTTCGGATGTACAGATTAAGACAGAAACTAGCCAAACAAAATTCCGAAGGAGAAACGTTACCTGCGAGTCAAGAGTAAACTTGGAGTACTGCTGACGACTAGCCATTCTAAGTTGTGTAAAATCCGAATAATAAAAGGAAATTGAGTACCAATGTATGTGGATGAGTATGTGCAAGTTGCGAACCTACATCTGTTTATAACTAATGTGAATAATGAAGTAAATAGTATGTGATTCTTTCACAAAAATAACAAACGTTGTGGGTGAAGCGCTGCCTACCGATTTGTGTACGCTGTTAGGATATGTCATTGAAGTAAGCAGCGCTGTCAATGGTCAACATGCTGGATCATTTCAGATGTATAATATGTAGCATCCTTTCAGTGTCCGATTAATGACGTTCCGGAAAAAAAAAAGTTCACTCATATGCTCGTTGATAAGAACTTATTTCTCAGGGAAACTTTATGTTTCGATTTTAGAGATCTTACGTATGTTGTTTCAGCATGGTGGAACAATAATCGGAACAGTACCAGAAAATCTCCAAAGGTTATGGAATTAAACAGGATTATCCGTTGGCTCTGTCTGTTTTAGTGAGTGGTCGACGGCGCCATGAGAGACCTTGCTGGATGACGTCACACGGCCACTTCCGGTCGGGGAGGGCATAATATAACGGGCTGCGCGGACATGCGGTAGTTGGAGCGCTTCCGCTCGACAATAGAATGTTATACCTGCTTCTTGTTAATACTCTCCTCATATGGTATTATTAGCACATTATTCATAATATGTGTGATAATCAGCATGCTCGATTTTCATATATCTTATCCTGACTAGACACATTTTCAGAAACGTTAGACTTGTGTTAGTGACGGAAACGGAATAATTTATGAATAAGTTGGAAGTATTAAGACGAAGAAGAAATAGATACGTGCTCATTATCACTGAAGTTTACAGGGTGCATGTCACTGGCCAAGCCTACAGTGCTTATTGTGCCTTCATTACTACTTCCGTTGTTTTAAGAGTCAATAATTAAGACAACCACAGTTTCATGTTGTTTCTACATAGGTTGAACCGTGACAAGAAACTGAATTGTCTGGTAGTGAATTTGGATGTTTTGTCTTCTGACTCATTTGAATGCGCTTTTGTTCTCAGTTACTATTTACCCGTGGAGGGATTAGCTGTTTACAATAGTGCCTTCGGCATGTTAGATATTAGCTTCGAAGCGCTTTTCAGTAAGAACAAGACGAATGCAAAGATGATCGCCTCTTCACCTTAGATATTTACATTGCACAGAAGGAGATACTAACTTAGATGAGAAACAGTAACAAATACTTAGCTGCTCACAAGATATATGCAAAAAACATCAGAGTGAAATTCTAGTGCTTTTGATATGCGTGGTGGAAACGAGGTTGTGCTTGAACACGCCAGCGGACAGGGGGGATTGTGCCCCTCGAGGTGCTTTCACCGAGGGAATATCGCAGCTGGCACATTCTCACGCTACCACTGCCAGACACAACACCAGCCGCTCACAGTTTTTCGGGCGCCCGCGCAACATTCGACCGCTCTATTCACCTCAGTCTGAGGCATTAATTGACCAGCAAGTAACCTAAAATTGTACATTTTCCAGATCTAGAAGCGTTATTTCAAAGATGAGTTCAGCGTAATTAAAAAATCTACATGAATGAAACCCTACTCCAAAAAACCTTAATTTTAAAAACTATGGAACGCTATCTATGTCGGTGTATCATTTTTCAAATCAGCAGTAGGATAAATACGCATGGAGGCCACGTGCTAGACCGGAAAAAGGAAACCATGCCTAGTTTTTTTTAACTCGTATGAAGCTGAAGTAAAATTTAATAAGTACAAAATATTTATATGCAAATGCAATCAATGAAGAAGACCGGAGAAGGTTTGATCTCATTCCAGCATGAAGTTTACTGCCATCTAAATTGTGTAATAATTTTAACAGCCCACTGCAATCTGACTGAGAACTTGGACGTGAGATAGGTTTCTGTCCATTGGGTGCCGGAAATGTGACAGCAGATCAAAAGATAGAGATGACTGATGAGTCTTGTATCTACAGAAACTCTAATCCTCTTTAAAGCCCATCCAGGAGAACCTATCAACCATTTGTCAATAATATTGACACCTGGTTCCAACCCTTAACTAAGGAATGAAAACCTTCTAAAGCAACTACGAGCTGCTATAAAGTAAAAAAAAAAAGGGCAACTTGTCAAACAAATGCTTTTTTTTTGTCAGGACACTGGTCCCAGTCGCAACTTGCCTGCAGTACATGAGTGAGGATTTCAGTTGGTAAAACAATCCCATAATCACCCTACTTACATTCCCCAGACGTTTCCTAACATCAAAAAATAACTTTCTGGCACTCATTTTAAGCCAGCTGATAACTTAATATGAGCTTTCACCTCATTTTTGACATACTTGATAAATGTTTCTAAGCAGATGGCATAAAAGCATTGTTATGCTGTTGGAGATGTATGGAGCTTGTACAGGATGAAGTGGAAAATAGACCAACACTTTTCTTTTAATTTTCATACAACTATTATCGCATAAAAATCGATTACTACATAAACAGCCTTCACTGCCACCGGAACAAAGTGCAGGACAGACTTTCTACACCATGAATATTTATAAAATGATTTGTTTTAATCCGCTGCATGGTGGAAAATCACTTTCTCTGATAATTTTTAACCAACTTGCTTCGCTTTATATACACATTAATATTACTTTCGTTGGAACAACTAACTTTAATTACGTTTCACTTATGTCGAAAGCAGGTCCAATACATGCATTTACTTTCTTCGTCCTCACTGCCTTTTCCAAACTTTTTGTGTCGCCGCTTTTTATGAGTTTTGCTTATCATTGGAATGGTCAAGCTTGGAGCTTTGATTTTACGGTCGCTTGCCTTTGCTGACGCCATGCGTTTTATACTACTGCCAAGTCATACTACGTGTTTTCGAAACGTGTAACTATGTTCTGTGTGTGATAAGTGTATTTTTTGTTCGTGAAATGTGGAGTTTGTGACGTGGATATTTGGGACAGTCCCAGCATTCGCCTCTATCACTGTGGAAAACCGCCTAAAAGTCGCAATCAGGACGTTAGGTAGGCGAGGGCCTGAGTTCATGCCCGATGCTGTCCAATACAACCCTGTAACTTAATAATAAAATGCATGATCAATTATTTCGTAGAGATGCCACCTTTGTAGTATGAAAAATCTAAGACCTTATCATCGACTGCAAAATATAAACCACGTGTTCCGTCGAAACAAGAAATTGCCTAAATTCAGTAAGTCTGTATTCGCCACCCCATCAGTCATCGCTCTCTTTACGGATGGATACTTGACTAGTTGCTCGTTATTTTAAACCCCATTGGTATGTTTCAGATGCTGTTTTCTCTCGTCCGCCACATGCGCAATACGAGTAGTCGAGAGAGCTCGGAGCTGACGGCTCAAGCAACAGTTCTCCCACGGGCTGTTTTTCCGTACCTTCCTTCAGTGGGAAACTGTGAAGAAACAGTGGCGACCCACAAATGGGCCGATTTCGTGTTGTTCTTGCTGTTGAGTGAAAGGCGTCTGTCTTACGTGTAGTTTCCGCATTTCGTTTCCTACCGTCCGATTCGTAGTGCAGTGATTTCTGCATCCGATAACTCCAAAATGTGTTATAATATTGTTCCATGCACAAATGTGTAACAAATAATTGTTACTGAGAGGTCTCATATTTCTCGCAATGAGATGGAACTAAATCAAACAAAATAAGGGTTGATTCTTGGCTGTCCGGGTGGCGCCGCGTCATGTTCCAGGGTAGTTCCTGGAAGATCCCAGAATGAGGGTCGAAACGTCAGCTATAATGAACATGACGCGGCGCTACCCGGACAGCCAAGAATCAACTGACTCTGGCCGCGGAAGCCTACGATTACAAAATAAGGGTTTTTATCGGCAACGAAATATAATGTTGAGTGATAATCAGCATCAACAACGTATTAAATATATTCTATCTAACCACTATGTTGGATAATTCAGGATTGATATTTGATTTAACTGTTCAAAGATTTTCCACGAACTGAACATCAGATTTAAGCATTACCCTTCGGAAGGAGATGTATGCCTCTACCAGGTTTTGGAAAAACAATCTACTATTCCACCACTTTCGCGTATACTATTGTCGAAGTTTGGCTATTGTAAATAGACGTGTTACAAGTCACAATTGAAACGCAACATAAATATAAACTGAAAGGAACTTCAGTCATGACTAGATTCAGACCCTGCCTCAATATACCAACCCACGAAATGTTTTTGCTAAAATCTTATAATAAAGGTATCATAAATGAGAGTGTGGATTCTATAGTAAGAATGCGAAAACGTATATAGAATTCGATAGGATGATTTCAAGCTTACTGTCAAAAAGTTTCAATTATGTGAACAGTAACAACTTTTAGATACTGAATTACAAAGTTACGGCAGCATCAGTGGGCTCAGATCCACGATATTGTGTTGAGTAAAAGTGTTGCTATAAGTCAAGGACTAATTTTATGCACACCATAATTTGATTTAACAAGACTGGACCTTCCCTCTATGATCCGTTGTCAGTGCAGTGTTTGTTTGTTTCAAAGTACAGATCTTGTCCTCAGGATTTAGTTGTAATAAAACTTCGCCTTGCTTTAAAACAGAGCGAAGACGTGTTTAAGTTGTTACCCGCACTCCATGACTGAAAGGGAAACAATGTTCCTCCGATGCTGAAACAGCAGCACTAAACATACTAACAGTGTACTGTCGAGATATTCAGCAAATACTGTTCCGGATTTATTATTTTTTCTCAGACAAGCTTTTAAAAACCAACCAAACTTCGTTCACAGAAAACATACACTGACTTGCATTTGCAATCTTCTGCCCTTCAATTCAGAAAGGCATTTAAGAGTGTCAGCCGTTTCTTGTGAAGAAGTATACTTCCCCTGCTTCTGCTCAATTCGATTGCTAGCTCCTATAAATGACGATCTTCTCCCGTACTAATTAGAATTGTTGATTTCATCTTCAAGTCAATTTTCAGTTTCCTATGGTATACGATTTTCTTGCTAGCGATGACAATCAGACAAGATTATCTTTTGGAAACATTAGAACAAAAGGTCCCTTTAAAACAATCTGAGAACTTGGACAACTGGAAATTGTGGGCCGTTTCATAATTCCAAGTTAGGCAATTTTTTTATAAAGGTTAATGACACACCAATGTAATTGAATTTTATTTTATTTTTTGTGTCGTACGCTTTTCGCCCTATTTGCAGAGCACCATCAGCGATATCTGTGTGGCATTTGTACATTTTGTTAGTTACATTTCATATAAAAATAATATAAAGTGCAGTTGAAATTAATTTTACTTACATGTAACTTTTTATTTCCTGCTCTCAGAGTCAGGATTTGCTTGACCGGGTACTTTTTAAAAGGAATCATTGTGAACTCTTCCTAAGGTACACAATACTACATTGAACAGACCAGACTACATACAGTATCATTATTAAATTTATTATTATTATCGAGTTCAAAACATGTGAGTGTCAACGCCACACCATGTTTTTCCCAAGTCCATAGAGTGTCTGTTTGTTTATGTTTCGGGATTCATTGATGACATGACATTGGCGTATTGGTGTGTCATTAGCTTTAGTTAAAAAAAAAAAAAACTGAAAATTTGGACATTGTTATGTGATATTCGAGCGCTGTCTGTGAAATAACTGGATGAGTTTGTAACATCAAGAATTTAACATCTTAAAGAAAGCAAATCAAAGACTGGGACATGAATTATCTAGCAGGTAGGTTCCGCATTCTTGATGCCGCCCGACACCACATTTCATATTTCGCAGCGGCACGCAGCAACAAGATAACAGGGCACAGCAGCCGCCTTGCCTTCCCCATTAAACTCGCAGTTCCTGGAGCCTACAGGCAGTGTTAAACAACACTTTGACATTTATTTTCGGTTTCATTCTCATCATTTCTTTTATAAGAAAATTCATAAACTAAAACTATTTCTATAATTTTTTATCATTAAACCTTTAAGTTCGTGGTATGATTAGTTGCATGGTCGACAATAATAAAAATACCGAGCACGATGGGTGAGAGGTAGAGCGCAGGCCTCGTATTCGGGAGGATGCCAGCCAACCAAATTTGGGTTTTCCATCGTTTCTCCAAATCACTTCGGGCAAATGCTGGGATGGTTCCTTCAAAAGACCATGGTCGACTTCCTTCCCATTCCTTGCCCCCAGTCCTTTCTGCCTCCAATGTCCTCGACATCGACGAGGCGTAAAGCCATAAGCAAAAAATAAATAAAAATTACAGGCTTCAAACGTTTGTAACTCTGGCAATACAAATAGGCGAGATAAGAAAACTTTTGTACACAACAAGGATAAAGCGCTTAACCTTATAACGATACTCGCTTCCAATGTAACCATTAACCTCTTTTGGAACCGCTAAGAGGTGCCATGATTTCATGCTCAGTCCATTTCAGACCGAGGAAACTACACGCAGAATCCGACTGAGGCAAACCGAACCCAAATTTATAGAGATGTCAGTTTGTATGCAGAAAACATCGTAGAAGTTTCTTAATGTGTTAAATGTGACTGCGAGATTTGTAGAAAAAGTTTTGAAAATTTCACATTGTATACAAGTAGAAATCTTGTATACAAATTCGGCTGTATGATTTCTACGTCCATCTGTTACTTGATTGAAATACAATTTTTATGCGTAATTATTAGTAGCAAAATACGATTCTGCCGGGATGCCCATCAAACTATTGCAGCAAATGTTCTTGATTAAGTTTTCAACAAAAAAATCAAAATATTTCGTACACTTATTTTTTTTTTAGATAAGACTGTGACGCGCGCGAACTTCAGCAATTGACACGTATGTCTCTCTTCGAAAGGAATTATATATATATATATAAAAAATAAAAAACCAAGTGAACGAAATTTTTTGAGCAGCAACTTGAGCAACGTGCTTGTAAATCACTTTGACATCCATAGTGTCGCATGAAAACAATCTTTGCTCTTTGGGTAGATAGCGACTGTTTTCCATAACGAAAGATTTGTGTGAACGTTTAATGTCGGCAAGACTGACGTCTAAAACACAATTGTAAAACCAGTAGGGTAGCTGTGGGATCGTAATCATTGTATCGTGAATGCTTACCAGTCGGTAAAGCAATAGTCATATCGAGTGAGCAATGACTATGAAATTAAAGAGAATTCAAGCAAAAAATCATCTAAAAATATTACTGAAATAATAATAATTCCGTGTGGTCGTAATGACCTGCTGACAGGGTTTCTATTGCCTGCGCATTCCGCCAATGTCGTAGCCGCGTTAACCTAACCCGGCAATCCTACCGGGTACAGGGGACCTACAGTTTAACGTGGATTCCGGACCACAGAAGCTTTCTGGCATACTTCACATTACTTAGCAAGCTGTGTCAGAGGTGAAGGTCGGGTTTAGCGCCTTTGGAAGTGATGCCGGGCTGTTTAGGCGGCCAGATCATTCCCTGAAATTTTCTAGGATGTTCCTCAAACTAATTGTGAACGAGCATAAGTCCGTCGTAGTTTGGGCATATGAAGTCCATGAATGGCAGCAGATGATCTTCAAATAGCTGAACATAACCATTTACAGTCAATGGTCGGTTCAGTTGGGGCAGAGGCCCCAGTCCTTGGTACTGTATATAAACACAGTCCATACAACGACGGAGCCACCAACACCTTAAAAACCTACTCGAATCTTACCATCTCATACCGATGCAATCGCGACTGATGTGACTATCTAGGGTTCAACCAATCTGTTTACCACCCCAAAAGAGGCGCTGCAACCGATGGAGTTTTAAGAAGCACTCGCGTCAGTCTTCTGACGCCACATGTGCACTGTTCGCACGAACACGTCTGTCGTACGTCCCACATTCAAAGTCGCTGTTCTCTGACGCACTGTCGCCTGTCTCGTAACACTGACACCTCAACGCAGACGTCGCTGGTCTCGGTCATTAAGTAGACGTAGTCGGCAGGTAACGCCGGAAATTACATATGCACGGTACACTTGATACTGTCGATCGAGGAATGTTGAACTCTGGAGCAATTTCTGAAATGGAATTCTCCATGCGTCTAAACACCAACTACCATCCCGCGTCCATAATCAAGCCAAATAATCTTTTAAGCAACTAACGAGAGTACAAACAAAAGCGCCGATACGAAACAGCACGTTTTTTATGTTTCTTCCGCGTTGCTACGCAATCCGAATATTTGCATCTTCTTATCCTATGACTTTTGTCACATCGGTTTATGAAATGAAAGTGCAATAACGCTATAGCGGTGTGATAGCTGAGAAAACAATGCCTTCGAAATTTAAAATCTGGGCTTGAATCCTGGCGTGAGTAGCCTACCACCAGGTTGTAAAATAGGCCTAATATGAATTTGCTAGTGCAATGACGCTGAGACGTCAACGGTAGAATTTAGTTTGAATGTGGCATCCCGAATGTGCGTTATATCCCTGATTGACCATCAAAATTTGAGTTTTCCCAGGTGTCTGTAAATGACTCCAGGCGAATGCCGGTACGATTCCTTCAAACGACGATGGGTCTTCCCTCGTCTCCCGGCTCTAATTTCCTCAACGAGCCGCAAAGTAAAAAAGACTACTGTAAATAATGGCAATAACATTAATATTCAATTTACAGTTGTTGATCAAGTGTTAGAGGCGATACGGCACACAGTATATACTTTGAAATGGAAAGTTTTTAGATAATAATAGTCCAAGAACAGTTCAGAGTTTTGCGCTGGTGCGAGCACAATAATTTCTCGGACATGGTAGCTACTATTAAAATTCGTCGATGCGATCGTCCAGCTGCCGAAACTCGTTTAATTAATATTTTTGCCACCTTCGTCTTACTCATAATCCATACATTTTGGAGTAGCTACTACGAAGACTGTTTTTAAATGATTATTATCACTCCAGCCGAAAAGAATAAGCTGTTCACAAATAATTCACTGAAAACATAATTACTACTTTTCAGTTTCGCCCCTGTATTTTTACCTGATGTGTCATATGTCAATAATACGCCACTTAAACTTTGACCTAAGTTGGTGCAGAATAAATTCCTTTACTTTTGCATTCTATTATTGTTATTATTAGCATACAGTTTTTTCAAGCACACACATAGAAGACGAACAATAAAATTACATATTATTGTGCCCCATGATAAAGTATTTCAATCTACGGACCGCAAGCACCCATTTGATCCCATTAATTAAAAAGTAGACATTTAACCCCCCCTTTCAGTCCTTGTCATCAGTGGTGGTTGTAGATTCAGAGGCTTTTGGAAAGTGTTATCAGAGTTGCAGTCACTTTGTCTTTATACATGCTTCACGTATCTTCTTCAAACTGGATAAACAGGTATTTCTGTCTCAAGAGTTGTCGTTTAAGTTTTCGCGTGTGTTATTTGTTGGTCCATACTGCTTTACACTGATAAATTAATAATGTAATGCAAGACCTGGCAGATTCAAGGAAAACATATGATAGATTTTCCACACATTTTCTTCCTTTAATCAGATGCTACCGCTTTTCGTCGATACTGGCAGATGAGTAATTTTTTATCAGTATAACACACTAAAAGCACTGCTCGGACAATCTTGATGTCTGACATAACTAATAGTAAACATTTCTATGAAAACTGTTATAACTTGGGATGGAAACTATGATCTGTTTAATTTAGCGTGCTTGAGCAAAACGACGATCTCGGCCAAAGATCCAACCAAGCCAATGTGCGAAAAGGGTAATTGAATGTGTTTATCTCCAAATACCCTCAGCATCAAAGAAGTGAAACTACTGAGAAATCCGTTGGGTCAGAATATGCAGAGAAGAACACCATTAATTAAATACCAAAGAAATTTGGTTTGGGAGGCGTGTACTTCTAAGGTGTTATTATTGATGCAAGACTGAAAAAAAAAGAAGTCTGTCAGCGACTATATAGTTAAACAGGAGAAATAAAAACCGGAACTAATCTTACGATTTTTTTAACATACAAATAAAAATACAGAATAGAAAGAATGTACTTGGCGAGACGAAGCATTAACGTCTGCCATTCAGGAAGGACTGGACCCAGTGCACTATCATTATACTAATATAACGGATTCCACGGATCCCCTAGATTGCAAACGAACGCTTGACATAAGTTCATTGGCCGCTATAACCCCCCTCCGTTGTCGCAGAATTATTATACAGATCTGACAAATAGCATCTTCTGCCCTCCTGTGTTGCAGAGTAGAAGCGGTAAACTTACGTGTGTATCCATGGAAAAGCAGAGAGACAGCAATATACCTAATGTAAAGAAAGATAGCAGCAACAAGGATTAACGAAGCAATGCAGAGTTTGTGTAAGATTGCTTATGTGCTCCTAATGATTGGCGCCACGTGGGGCCGGGCGTGTGAATGGAACCCGTCTAGCTCAGAGCGGGACGACACGTTACGTAACGGCCCGACCAGGCCGGCCGGAAGTCTCTTGGCCGCACTTCCGGGGCGGAGCTCCGCACACGCCCTGCCTGCATGCATCCAACACTCTCAAACCAACACGACAACTAAATACCTCCCTAAGGCAATTTAACATCTAAAACAGGAAAAAGAAAAAATTAACCAAATAGCTATGTATAGCGAAGTTTAGTGCCAGAAAATATTGGGTGTCTCCATGTAAATTCTGATACACAGCTTCATGCAACGATAGCTGCGTAAAGGCATCTCTGAATTCATTCGAATAAGATAGAAGAACAATCAAGGAGTAGAAAGAAAACGGTTAAAAATGTGAGGAAAGATTTGGGTGTGCTGGAATACAAGCATTTAGATTCAGCGAAGGCATAGACGAAGTAAAATCGTAAATGTTTTCCTATCTGTACGCCACGACCATACTACGCTGAAAGAAAAACAATCGTTGAGTTTCTTATCTTAATCCCTTGTTAACCACCGATAACATGGATAAATGCGTGCATCATGATAGCTCTCATCATTCTTGTTCTGTATGAACTCAAAACATTTTTGTCAGAACCAGAAAGAACAGTCAAATGATTGAGGGTGACCACCGACATTCCCAACATCAAAATCGCAACCGATTCAAACCGTACGATTATAAAAAGATTACATTCATTACCAATGCTCATTAATGCCCTCATCGCCTACCTCCCGAACTCAAAGCAAAACTTCGTGGTTCCAAAGGAAGGGTAGGGGGAGAAGGTATGTATCTGTTGCATTTCGAAGATCTTGTTTCAAAGTATTATCGATATAGTCCTCTGTAGGTACGTCACACCTTGAAATACAAGATCTAAACACCCCACTAACCGTCAAGTGTCATTGAAGTAATCAACTACGTAGCTGTTTTAACAGTTTTGCAAATTGTAAATTTTCGCTGTAAACGAAAAACAAACGCAAAGATGTAACATCTCGGATAATCTATGTTCTTTGCAAACAATGGAGTTATTCAAGGCCATTTAGTCTCCAGCCAGTACGTGGTAACTTTTGTGTTATCTTAATCACCCAGCTCCAGGATCATATACCTGACTACTTATGAATGTTATATGTCAGTATTTTTAGAATGAAATTAAAACTTAGTCCACATGTTTTTGCTGAATAACGTTAATGTATAGATATTTTAACTGTGCTTCTTTAGCAAACACCGCCCACCCAAGAGTTCGTTGAACTCAACCTGGTTTTAACAGCGGTCTTTGCGATCCTGAATTATTATAAACTCTGTGCAGCATAAGATCCGACGGCAATTTCTCTATACATCTTATGTTTCATTCTCACTTTTATTCTGAAATTTTTCAGATTTGACACATATCGTTAAACATTTTCCTATTCTAGTCACTTAATACCTACAAACCCAGCTTAGCTAGTAGTTTCATCAGGAACTAATTTTAATTAATAAGCAACAAAGTAATACTGTAGCTACACTAGTTCCACAACAACAATCAACTGCACTGTACTTACATCAAAAGACGACTCAATTACCCATAAAGTAGTAAAAGAAGAAAATTGTTTGTCTGTTACCATTTCAGCATGCTGGTTTATAATTAAATAAAATCCTTCTAACGGCAATTGGAAGACGTGTTACACTTCGCAGGAAAAGTCATCTATACACTGACCTCCAAATTGTACTTCCATACCAGTCGTTTGAAACAAGTTCTATGTTATTAAAACTGCTCATTTCATTACTTTCGCGACAGCCAACTTCTCTGATACAATGTTGTTGTAAACTTATTTGAGTTTAACCATTTCGTATATCTAATCAGATGAAACCCAAACTCACTCAGTTACACTTTGAAATACAAGTAACAAAAAATAATAATTTCTCTTTCAACCAATGATTCTCTTTAATTTCCTAGAAACGATCGCTGAGAATCTATAAAAAGAACCCTTTCAGAGAATAAATTTATAGTATGCTGTAGAAATGTAAGTTCTCTTAAGTGTGACTCTCATTGAAGAAATCGACGTAGGAATACGAACTGAAAGACAGCACAGGCAGTTCCGTCTCGTCACCCTACTGATGCCTACTTAGGGATAAGCATTCGTGAAAAAAATTACAGTACAAAGTTTTGCAATTAATATTTTAAATTTCTATTGACGTTATCCTAATCCCACAACTTATTATTGTCAAGTAACTTCATTTCATTGCCTTCACGCGATTGCAAGCAATACTGTTTGCATAACGCATATATGTACTACACGCAGCACACACAATATACTTCTCCTTTCGCAACTAAAATGTTAGTGCTCGAGTTCTTCTGAAAACTCGGAAATTTGCTGCTGGTATCTAGTTGCAGCGCTTATCTGCAAAAGCGAGATGCATTGCAAGGCAGATAGCAACTTACCGGGAGTTGTTAGTGCTGGCACATCATGAAGCACACAACCCACCCGACTCGACTCGCGCCCCGAACTCCTGGCGCTCAACTGAGGCCACCAGAGCTGCTGGCCATTGATGATTGCTGCAGGGACATGGCCGCCAAGGGGGCATGGAGGGGGGACCCGCTAACCGGCAAGCAGCGCCGCATTCCCACAAAACACCACGTGCCAAGCCGCATAAGAGCATACCTGGAAAATTCACTTCAGTCACAATATTTCTCCGCTACAAGAAACATTACGACAATATTAACGTTTCAAATACTGGTATACGGAGGGCGATGATGAGAAGGGTCCTATTCATCCATGCTAAATCTTAGTTATAAGAACGAAAATGATAGAAACACATTCCGCCCACTGAAAATATAGTGCAATTATCGATCAGATAACAGTATTATATTTTTGAAATGAAACATTCATGTTCCAAGTAGTGGCCAGAAAAGTCAAGCAAACTAGCAGTGTTTTGGTTGCAATGGATGTGGTGACATCAAAGATCTTATATGACAAAGGGAAGAACGAGCACACGCCACGCAGCCGTGATGAAAATCAAGATATTGCTTTATAGGGTTCCGAATTCAACGGAAAACGGAGCCCTGTTTCTGTCGCTCCGTTGTTCGTTCTATCTCACAAGTGTCTAGCACTTAAACGGAAATAAAAGAGTTCAAATTTGCACATATTTATGTTTTTCGTTGACTCAAAAACTAATTATTTTCTGGGATGATATCACATAAACAAAGGGGATCGTAAATATATTATTTTTACAGGTTTTCGAATGTCTTTATTTTCCATTGAGCCACCAAGGTTGTCGAGTTTAGACAATTGACACTGCCGAGTCTATCTCTAAAAAGGTATTACCTAGGAACTTGAAATTCGTCTCTCAACATCGAACTCCTCCAACCCTCCACAGATTCGCTAGGAACATCGATGTATTTATTGTTTAAAATTCATCTGCGCAGATCGAGATTGCTCCCGAAATAAGCGAAAAAAATGACGACCAGCAAACAGCTGTACAAAAACATCTCAAATTTTTCAGCATGATAAATATTATACCAACCATTTCCAACAACATAGCGGGATTATCAGTTCCTAAAGTAGCATGGTAAGTTGGTGCTTAAAATTTCAAATTTATTATTAAAATTTTAAGCGTTGACTCGTTTAATATTGAATTAATTACCTTTATTTTAAATAATAACTCCACAACATAAAGAATCAGCTAACATTTTTTCTCAACATTTTCAAAGCGTAGGAGATGAGCTTTCAAGAAACATCGTGCATAAGGTACTGTAATTATCATTTCGCTGAGATCAAGCGAATATATACACAGTTCTTAAGGTGTACACGATCGCTCGATCCGTCCAAATGGAGCGATGTCACTCCATTATCGCGTCGTGTGTGGGGAAACTGATGTGGATGACGTGGAGTGACAGGATTATTTGGATATCCGGTCAGTCCAATATCCATCAGTTTCCCCCATCATGCCATCAAGCCAACTGACGGTGTGCGGGGAAAACCACGTGGAGCGACACCAAGCCATCACTCCAGTCGGCTCGTGTATGTCGAAACCGCGGTCCAAACTCTTCTCATTCTGTCACCGAGCAGACAACATCGGTGCCTTGAGTGGAATATGTAACGTTGTATCATTTCTTTTTTGTTTTGAATCTGCTATAGAAATATTTGTTTTGCTACAAGTTAAATATTATTTTGAATGTAGAATTGAAAATAATACAGTTTTAAATATTATTAAGTAACAATTAGAAAGATTATTTTCTTTTTTTATTTTTAAATAATAATGTTGTCTCAATAAGACTTTGTGCTGAAGATTATTGAGAAGGATAAGGACTTACTATGCTTGTAGGATCTCTAATCCTGACTACCATGACAAAATATAAATAAATGTGGCAATAGATCAATTGCTAATATTATTTAAAAATAACGACATAAACACCAACAGAGAAACCGTGTTGGAAAAAAAGATAATTCTTTGCGGTCTTCTTTTTAAAAAGATCATAGTATGATAAGATTAATTTTATATGAGCCTACTTGTTTAAATATGTTGTTTTACTACATTTGACGTACCTGTCACTATTTTCAGCCTGCTAAATTATTTCAATTTAATAAATCTGTTTTATAATCATTTTGTAGTATTCTTTAAAGTTTTCGTAATATCACAGAGCTTATTTTTCATAATTTCGCACTTTTTTTTGGATGTTTATTTAATTCTCAAGATTTTTATTCAGTATTCAATAGTTTGAATATCCTTTAAAATTAATTCGGGCTCATTTTATTTAGAACTTGGCATAACTAGATTGTTGTATAGCAAATTGACAACCTATTGTTGCTTGCTTTCCCTATTTTTTCATTGTCGTGGCTGACTGGAGTGATGGAATGATCGTGTATGTGCTATGCTTTTGGATGTCATCCATACGGATGACATCCAAATGGAGCGATCGTGTATGGCCACCTTTACACCAATTGTTAAAATATCACAGCCATAAAATAAACATTCGAAACACCACAGTTACAATATATCACTGTTATTGACCAGAGACAACATAGATAACTAACAATATTAACCAAAGATATGAGACCTACTATTTACCATGGAGGAAGGAAATATCCCTTGTTCCCTTGTAGGCCAGTCAGAAATGAGTGATTGATTGTCTGTAAGGTGGCTCCACAGTCACAATTTGCACAATCTACCCAGCCCCATTTGTGTAATAAGTAGCCGCATCTGCCTAGGCCTGTTCGAATCCGATTGTTGATTCTCCATTGCCACCTCGGGAGATGGAAACCTTGTAACCGTACTGAGGGGTCCTCAACCAGATTTTTATTGGCTACTGATAACTGCTCCCATTGAGTTGCCCACAGCTTGTTGAAAGAAGTCTCTGTAAGATTGATTGCTGTGAGCCATGGCGGTTTTCTTGATTTCAAGCGTTGGTGTTTTGCTTGAATAATGTCTTCTTGTATAAGCAGCTGAGGGTTCTTCAGGATGCTTTTCCAGATTTTTAAGAGAGCTTCTGATCTTCTTAGTGCTGGAGATTAAATGTTAAATAACACTGGAAGCCATATGGTGTTCGTACTCTGAATGCATCCCGCAATTATCAGCATTGCTTGATCGAGTTGCACATCTATTTTCTTTTGTGGGCACTATTGATCCAGGATGGGCAGCAGAATTCAGCAACAGAGTGTGACAGAGCTAAGGCAGTGGATCTTAGAACATGAACACTGCCACCCCATGAAGTACCTGTAAGCTTTTGAAGAATATTATTTCTCGTTTTGAATTTGGCAACCACATTTGAGAGATGCTGCTTGAAAGTTAGAGTTCTGACCAGTATTATACCCAGATATTTTGGTGTGTGCCGCAATACGGCAAGAGTTGGCCTCTGAATTTGACTTCTGGTTTTAATTGCGATTGTCTGTTGTGTAAATGAAATATCGATATATCTGTTTTCTGAGGTTTTAGGTGGTGGCATTACATATATCATGATAGCTTCTTCCAGGGTAAAATAGTCCCCCAATCGGATCTCCGGGTGGGGACTGCTCAGGGAGGAGTCATCAGAATGGATAGAAACATTCTACGAGTCGGAGCGTGGAATGATAGGAGTCGGAATAGGGCAGGTTGGTTAGAAAACCTAAAAAGGGAGATGGAACGACTCAAGTTAGATGTTGTTGGGATTAGTGAGATTAAATGGAAGGACGCACAGGATTTCTGGTCTGGGGAACACAGGATAATTAGCACACAAGCTGCCAATGGAGTCACTGGTGTACGATTTGTAATGAGTAAGAAAGTAGGGAAACGGGTGAGTTATTACGAACAGTTTAGTGACAGGATTATTTTGATGACGTTAGAAACTAAGCCCATCCCAACCACATTAGTACAAGTGTATATGCCAACATCACAGGACGATTCTGAAGAAATAGAGAAAATATACGCTAAAATTGAAGAATTAATCCCATATGTGAAGGGGGAGGAAAATCTAATAATCATGGGTGATTCGAATGCAATAGTGGGAGAAGGAAAAGACGGGAATACTGTAGGAAGTTTTAGTCTAGGAGAAAGAAATGAGCGAGGAATCAGGTTGTTAGAATTTTGTGAAAGATATAAGCCAGTAGTGTCAAACACACTGTTTAAGAATTAAGCAAGAAGAATATACACCTGGAAACGTCCTGGAGATACAGGCAGATATCAGCTAGATTATATCATGGTCAAACAGAGATTCAGGAATCAAGTACCAGACTGTAAAGCGTACCCAGGAGCAGACATAGACTCTGACCATAATAATGAAGTACAAGATGAAATGTAACGAATAAGGAAGCATTATAAGCAGAACAGACTGAAAGTGAATAAACTGAAACAATCTAGCACGAGAGAAAATTTTGCAGAAATGGTAGACTTAGGTCTAAGAAATAACTCTGAAAGGCGCTCAACCGAGGACGAATCGAATGCATTAAAGACCGAAATAATGAAATCTGATAAAGAAACATTAGGCTTTAGAGAATAAGCTGCCCGAAAACCTTGGATCACAGAGTAAATTTTGGAGCTGATGGATCAGAGGAGAAGGTACAAAAATGCTCAGGATGAAGAAGGAAGAGAGCAATACAGGCAATTTAGAAATCAAATAAAAAGGAAATGCAGAAAAGCAAAAGAAAAATGGCTAGAAGAAAAGTGTGAAATGGTAGAGAAGGAAATGGTCGTAGGTAAAGCAGATGTTGCATATAGAAAGATCAAACAGAATTTTCGAGAATTTAAGAAAAGAAGTGTGAACATTAAAGTTGCCGATGGGAAACCTCTTTTAAGCTCACGCGATAGAGCTAACCGATGGAAGGAATACATTGAGAAACTGTATGAAGGGGACGACTTGAACAATAGTGTAATGGAAAAGGATTCTGTTTTGAGGACAGAATTTAATAAAGCTCTGAATAACTTGAAAGCAAATAAGGCAGTTGAAATTGATGAGATCCCTGCAGAACTTCTTAAATCCCTAGGAGAAGAAGGAATCGAAAGATTATTACAGCTGATATCAAAAAGTTCTGAAACAGGAGAAATTCCAACTGATTTTAATAAAAATATCATTATCACACTTCCAAAGAAAGCACAAGCAGACAAATGTGAGAATTATCGCACCATTAGTCTAACATCAGATGCTTCAAAATTACTGACCAGAATAATATACAGAAGAATGGAAAGGGTAGTAGAAGAGATAGTAGGTGAAGATCAGTTTGGGTTTAGGAAAAATCGAGGTACAAGGGAAGCAATTCTGTCTTTAAGATTAATACTTGAAAGGCGGATCAAGAAAAACAAAGATACTTTTATGGCGTATATTGATTTAGAATAAGCTTTTGATAATGTTAGGTGGGATAAGATGTTCAAAATTTTAAAGAAGTCAGGTCTAAAGTATCGAGATAGAAGAATACTATATAAGAATCAAGTGGCTATAATAAAAATAGAGAATCACGAGAGACATGCATCAGTTAAAAAGGTTGTGAGACAAGGTCGTAGTCTATCCCCGCTAATATTCGACTTGTATATAGAAGAAGCAATAAAGAAAATCCAGGTGGTATTAGTGTTCAGGGAGAAAGAATCAGTATGCTACGATTTGCTGATGACATTTTCTTGATAGCAGAAAGGGCTGAGGATATTGAGAAATTGCTGAATTGCATGAACAAAATACTGAAGGAAGATTTTGGACTGAATATAAATCAAAGCAAGACAAAAGTGATGAAATGTAGCAGAAATGATACCAATACTAGTAGATTAAATAAAATATAAAAATAGGAATTCACTTACTTGGAAAGCATAATTATAACCGATGGCCGAAGCAGGAATGACGTTAAAAGCAGAATAGCACTAGTAAAAAGTGCCTTCATAAAAAAGAGAAACCTTTTAGTTTCAAATATTGATAGGAATTAGAAATAACTTTTTGATAAAACTCTTTGTGTGGAGCACAGCACTTTATGGTAGTGAAACATGGACTTTAGGAAGACTTAAGAAAGAAAATTGAAGCATTTGAAATGAACAGAAGAATGCTGAAAATTAAGTGGACTGACAAAGTAAGCAATCAATGAGTTTTTGAAATGATGGGTGAGGTAAGAAGTTTGTGGAAGAAGCTTTCAGAAAGAAGAAACAGGTTGGTAGGTCATATTTTGAGACATGCTGGATTGGTTAATTTGCTAGTGGAGGGAACAGTCGAGGTAAGAAGACAGAGATTGGAATATGTGAAGCAGATAATTGAGGACGTGGGTTGTAAGGGGTATAGAGAGATGAAGAGGATAGCACAGGATAGGAAGAGTTGGAGGATTGCATCAAACCAGTAGAAAGACTGATGACAGCAAAAAAAAAAGTGGTGGCACCATTTATTGAAGAATGCATCAAACTTTTCCTGATCAGCTGGTAAAGTTATTTCTGCATCAGAAAAGTTGGAGTTCGGGTTCACCGAATAGATGTCATAAGCATAAATAAATATTCTTGAAAATGTTTCCGGTAAATCGTGAGTTTAGAAACTGAATAGGAGGGATGCCAAAACAGATCCTTGAGGTAAGCCATCATTCAGATAAATATTCTGCTTCTGTCATTATCAGAGTAAATCTGAAAGTATCTATTGCTCAACATGTTGTTAAATAGTTCCGTAAGTTTTCGACGTGGAATAATACAAATTTCAGAAGACGTTCTTCTCGCCAAACAGTGTCATAGGCAACTGAAAGATCCAAAAAAGCACACACTTACTAATTTATTCTGAAACCCATTTTCAATATGAGAGGTGAGAGTGAAAGCCAGTCATTACAACTTCTCCCTGGCCTAAATCCTGCTTATTCTATAGGGAATGTGGTCATTGATCACTTCAGAAATTTTATTGTAGATCAGGTGCTCAAAGAGTTTGTATGTGACACTTAGAAGTGCTATCGGTCTTTAGTTTACCATTATTGTAGGGTCCTTATTTGGTTTCAATAGGGCTAATACTTTTGTTTTCTTCATTAACGGTGGGAGGTTTCCAGTTTGTAGGATATTAGAGAATAAGTTGGTAAGCCATCTTACTGTAGCTGGTCCACTGTGGGCCAAAAGTTCAGGAAATATATCATCAAATCCAGCTGCTTTTTCCAGTTTCATATGTTTGATTGAATCTTTGGTTTCCTCTTCTCGGAATGGAATGGAGAATTCAGAAGATTGTGGGGCTGCTTTTTTCTTGTTGCGTAATATTAATCTCATACCTTTTATGGTTTGCTTATCTTTCATGTTCTTAGAAACCGATACTAGGTGTTTGGCAAAATCATTCAGATCGATAGCAGTTTTTGATCTTCTGATCACAGGGTTTGAGGAGTCTAACTTTCTAATAACAGAGCAGGCTTTTCTGCTAGAGGGTGTAATCCAGGGATTCTACTGTGTGATGCCTCGTTTAGTGATTGAAGGAGGCTTGTTACAATCTCAGAGGTTGGATGTTCCTCATATTTCATTAATAATTTCTCACTTTTTGTGCTACAGCCGGGGATGTACTCTTTGCGATATCCTCTAGGATTACATCATCTAGCTAAACCTTTAATGACCCCAACATACCTGCTATAGTTATTGTAGGTTGTTTTAATCCATCTGACATTGGATCTGTTTGCTTTGTAAATTCAATCCAATTGGCTTTCTTGAAGTTCCATCTTGGTGTAGGGTGCGATCGTATAACAGGTATAGACGTTCATACCTCTAGGATAACAGGTCTATGTTGACTGTGGCGAAAATCCTTAACCACTGATCGACGTACTTGACTGAGTGAACTCTGGAGCTGGGTTGTAAAACATAGGTCTGGAGTGTATCCTCGGGACCATCGAGATGAATGAAAGGTGGGCAGATCTTTAGCATCATAAATTAATTCCAGGTTATCAGTTTCCATCCAGCTTTCAAGTACTTCAGCATTGAGGTCATTCTTGCTATATCCCCAGAGGTGATGTTTGCTGTTGAAGTCACCAAGTTCTATAGTTGCATGTTGTTGGGATGGGAAAGGAGGGTTAGGCCAATTAATTTCAAATGGCTTATACACGTTGACTATCGCAGGTTTTCACTTTTGCTGTGGTCCTATAAATGACATTATCAGAGTTTACTGGCAGGAGTTGGTAATTTGGCAAATCATTCTTGACATAAGTTGCGGGTCCGTACTTGGTATGATAATTAGAGGCTATTAATTTAAAACTTAGTATTCTCCCTCTGCATTGTATCTGAGTGAGTTTCTTGGAGCACAACGACATCGACTACATATTTCTGTGCAAGTCTGGAAAGATATTCACATTTTTCTCTACTTATTCCTTCAATATTAAGTTAACAAATGCGTAGAGATGGTCCAATTCTACGAGCTTGTGCGTCTTGAAAAGGACCTTCTAGCTCCTTGTTGTGTATCCTTTGACCGAGAGTTCGGTCTCATCGTATCGCTGTTGCTTTCTTAGCACCATCCAGGGGTCACGTGTAGGGCAATTGAGGTTATACCTACGGAGTGAATCAACTTAGAAAATTAATAACATTAGCAGTAATAATGATAAAGGTTCATAATATTTATTTCAATTGTGGTGATTTCTATCGAACGTCGTGGGTGAGCGGTAAAGATTTGGCCACGCATTCTGGAGGACGCAGGTTCCAATCCTATGACCATTCAGATTTATATTTTCCATTTTTTTCTGAAATCATTCAAGACAATTGCTAAAATCGTTTTCTTAAACGGCTTTGGAGGAATTCCATACTGCTCCTTTCCCACATTTAATTACCTTTGGTGAAGAAGGCGCAGCATACCAAGGTTGAACTCATGCAGGTCCTAAGTCGCTAAACCACGCTGTGAGGCGGGTAAACGTGGAAACGAAGGTGATACTGGGAAAAAGCATTAGTTCTGCCCTTGGGGGTTGTGCCTATGGACACCTTTCGTAGATGGGGGTTCACTAAGAATGGTCTACACCTAAACAGAAGGGGCAAGAGGGTACTTTCTGAGTTGTTAACTAAAACTGTAAAGGAGCCCACTTCCATGATGATTGGGTCAGGACTGTGCCTTTTTTTTGCTAAGGGGCTGTTAGTGAGGGGATAGAGATAAATGATTAAAGGGACACTGATATACATATGAAACTTAATAGAGATACACGAACAACAAGTAACTATAGGGCTAGTGTTTTGGTTAAAAGAAGATTTTTTTTTTTAACTGCTTTACGTCTCTCAACAGCGAGGTCTTTAGAGACGGGAAAGGATGGGGGGCAAGGATGGGGGCAAGGAATGGGAAGGAATTCGACCATGGCCCTTTGAAGGAAGCATCCCGGCATTTGCCTGGAGTGATTTGGGAAACCATGGAAAACCCAAATCTGGATGCCCTGACGGGGATTCGAACCGCCATCCTCCCGAATGCGAGACGAGAACGCTAACCGTTACACCGCCACGCTCGGTATTAAAAGAAGAAGATCTAGACAATAAGGTTTTTCCCGATCGTTACAGAGTGTACTGCACCAGTTCATTGGTGTTTATAGATCATTACCATGAGTTAATTGGGGCAGATTTCCGGTGTAATAAAAAAAAAAAAATGGGGTGTTGGCTACTTACCGCAATGGAAGAATGAATGATGAAGATGAGACTCATGGGTAGAAACTAAATTCATATTCAGAGTTCAGAAGTTAGAGTGGAAAAGTCATTACTCGTGGAGATTTAAATTTACCATGTGTCGACTGGGTATGAAATAAGATTAACAACACAAGGGAGAAGAGATTTGAAAGTACTTTAATAATGAAAGGAGGCACACACAAGCGGTAGAGCAGAACATGAGGGGACGAAACATGTTGGATATCTTTCGAATAAAGCCCGGTAATAATTTTGTAGGGTGTCAAGTAACTGAAGGAATAAGTGATCATGAAACAGTTCTGATGGATATCACAGGATTCAGTGAACCAGTGGCCAAAACTGAAGGGGAAAATAGGTACAGTTATAAAAAAGTGCAGATTTCGAAATTGGGGAGATATTTCAAGGAAAGTTTCAGCAAATGGAAGGATGACACAATTACAGTGGAGTAGATGTGGGAAGAATTCAAGGAGATAATAAAAGAGGATGAAGAAATAAGTATCCCAAAACAGAAAATAAATAGTATTACAGAAACTACGTACTCTAACTGGCGAATACGTTATAGTTATCACTTTTACAGTTCTGATTAATATTAATAAAGGGGATTTTAATTTTGATTTTTTATATGAAGGAGTGAAAATATGGATTTTGCTTGGAATACAGGAAAACTGTCATAACATGACATTTATTTAGTATCATTGGCGATTACAAGTCTGAGCAAATTTACCGTTAACATTAACAGTCGTAGGCAAAATCACAAAAGGAACACTCTGATGTACAATTAGCCGTCATGAGCAAGCAAACAATTGTAATTTACTTTTAAATCCATCTCAGAATTAACATGCAAGAGTGCCTCGAATGAACAATTATACTATTCGAAAAAAATTGAAATAGTTCTGGCAAATTATGCCGCTAGCTCAGTTAGATTTCCAGCTACAAAGTTTGAACAAGGATCTATCCTCTCAAGGACGCTTAAGGGTTCAGTTTCACGGAATGCAGAATCAGATGGCTTGGTCGTAACACTTTACCATTTGTAATTCTGCATCCGAAGTTCTGCGATGTTCGGAGATGACAAACGGCATATGAGACTTGTCTCACAAGGCGGCTACCATGAGTCGGCCCTCAGCAAAAAATCAGCCAGGCACCACGGTCCACACCAGAATCTATGTGGGGAACGTCGTCCCGCAACAGAATTTATGTCGGGCTCGGCGTCCCGCAGCAGAATCCATCTCAATGTTCTTCCATCTCGGAGGGAAACTTTGGCTCCTCTCTTGCAGTCTTGAAGATCACGTTTAACAGAAAATTACCGGATTTTTATTTATAGGCAGCACTTGGATTGGGGCTTAACTTGGCCACCTGATGTCACGTGATATCCCCGATATCTTATACGCTCCGCGTGTATATCACAGAGGTCGGAAATATTCGGCCGCCCTCGTGGGGTTAGAGCGTACTTTGGTGGCGGGTTTTTACACTAGGTCAGCGGCCTCTTGTTGGCTGCCCACCCCAAGGTGACAGGATGTGTTCCCCCGCAAAACCTTCTATCCCCGAGCTTTGTTAGCCGGTGACATCCTGTCCCCTTGGCTAACGATTGTACCGGCGAATGCCTTTCGGGAAGGCCACGATTCTCTTAAATTCTGCACAGCTCAATAAATTGTTTAATATTCGTTGCACCAAGAGACACTGAATGTTCATCATTGGCATTACAACTCTCACATGGAATCGTATGCACTTTTAGGAAATTATCAAATATATATATATATATATATAGGTGGTCGCCAAAGTTTTATGAAAATTAATCTAACAATATGATTAATATAATCAAAATGCACCTTAGAATGTGGCGTAAAGTGTCACATTATAAGGTGACGTGGTTAAAGAAGTTGGTGAGAAGAGAACATAACAGAGTTAAGAAGGAGCGAGGCAGAAGGGAATGCTTGAAACAACTAAACAAGGAATTAACAATGTCAAAGAAGGTGGATAAAAATGGGTTGATGATGAATGTTTTCTGAGCCGGGGGACCACTGTCGTATGAATCTAGCAATTTCTATCACAATGTTAGAAGATTTGGGGGGGGGGGGGGAAGTTAGCGAGGGTTGGAAAAATGCAGGGATTTTAATTAACTGGTTTAGTTAGACCATTACTAACTACGATTCAGGAATGGGAGGGACTAAATCGGATAACAAGACTATCCACACAATTAAAAATTAACAGACTAAAAAATATGAAATTCATCCTTAGGATATCGCGAAAGAACTAAATCTCAAAAAGCATAATGGGTCTGGTGTAGATCATATTACTACGCATATCTTAAAGATAGCAGAATATGCATTGTACCTTTCCTGAAACGTTATTTAAATTGAGTCTGGATATATGATACTTAACAGAGATCTGTAAAAGTGCGATAGAAGCATCACTACATGGAGGAGGGGTGACAAACAGGATCGAAAATTATAAGCCAGTCAGTTTGAAATTTGCGGTAGGTAAATTAATGGGTAAATTGATATGTAATCATAACAGAAATGATTGTGAGGAATATAAGTGGTTTTCGAGTTGACAACATGGTTTTAGGCGAAGATAATCATACTAATTTCTGTTAATAGGTTATAGGCTAGACATTTCGGATGAAACGGACAGGGGAGACCAAATGGATATCGTAGCATTAGATCTTTTGACTGAATGAGCCAGAAAATGGTGATAAATAAGGTAAGAACTATTGGAGTGGATGAAAAAGTGATTTGCTGATAGAAGAATTCTTAAGAGGTTGAAAGCAAGAAGTTAGGATAGGAACTGTAGCATGGAAAGAAGTGGAAGTGAAAATTGGAGTGACATAGCGTAGTGTGCTGGGACAACTGCTGTTCCTTATTTTAACGAATGATTGTGTTTACTGTCAGAAGTAGATTGTCTGCAAATGACATAATGTTAGGTAAATGCATCAAAGGGTAGTAGATTGTAAGCAGCTGCAGGGTGATCTGGACAGAATATTTTGTTGGGTAAGACATCATGGGATGAAGATAAATGCAAAGAAACTAAAGGTTGATTATATTATTATAAGGTAGGGAAAGAATTGTTTGTTGAAGACTTGAAATTTAAATGCCTTGGTATAAGAATTGACAGCAAACTCTACTGGGGAAGACACCGAGATGGGAGGAGGCCGTTATCGGCCTCCTACCTATCATTCGGGAGGTCATCCTGTCTGAGGTTTTCCGTGGTTTTCCTCAGTCACTCTAGGCGAATGCTGGGATGGTTCCCTACAAGGCCACGGCCGACCTTCCATCCCCCTTCCCTCCCCGTAGTGTAGTAGGCTGAAAAGGATCTCCGTGATCCTCCAGCAGCCCGCCTCCCAGCCTTCAGCTGGGAAGAATGGAATATTTTAAAAAAAAAAAAAAAAAAAAACAACATCAACTGGGGAAGATACATTGGAGAGAAAGTAGGAAAAGGTTTCAATATCCTTCAATTGCTGGGGAGAGTGATGAGGGGATGTACCAGCGAAGTAAGGGACCACTTATTCCTTCAGTTACTTGACACCCCACAAGGTTACCATCGGGCTTTATTAGGAATATATCTAACATGTTTCGTCCCCTTGTGTTCTGCCCTACCACTTTTGTAATGCCTTCTTCCCTTATAAAGTTATTTACAAATCTCTGTTCCCTTGTGTTGTTAATCTTATTTCCTACCCAGTCGACACCTGGTAAATTTAAATCCCAACCAAAAATGACCATTCTACTCTCACTTTTGAACTCAGAATATGAATTTAGTTCTCCCTAAGAGCCTGCTCAACTAAGGTAAGCAGACAACACCCTAATTTTTTCGTTCTTGTTACCATAGAATTTTGTGGCCGCGGGATGTCACACGAAGGCGGCGCCTCTGTTCCCAAGAGTCCGACTGTACATCGTCCGCACCATCTTGCCTGCGGCCTTGAGGTCGGGCTATGCGCTAACGAGACCCTGTGTTATTGCAGCAAGGTCGCCGCCGTGTCCCTGCACCTTCAGAGTGCATTCCGGTGGCAGTGGGCAATCTTCATTCAATCAAACACATTACAGACAGCCGCCACTGGATGCTAGCAATCAGTAGGATGGCATCACACTATCTGAGCAGCAAGGCTGCACAAACTCTTCCTGTCAGAGGGTTGTTCTATTTATAGGCAGTTTTCTGTAAGCTTTTAGTCGAATGCTGGAAAGGATCTCACTCTCCATTTTAAAAATGTTACATAGTTTATAAACACTGTAACTACTCTGTAAAAAATTTATAGGGTTCACAGGTAGCAACACTTACTGTCTTTCACTAGGTGTTTTTTCTGTCATCAGTCTATCGACTGGTTTGATGTAATACTCCATCCCTTCCTATCCTGCGCTAACCTCTTCATTTCAACATGCGCCTTACAACCCACGTCCTCAATTAACTGTTTCATATATTCTAGCCTCTGTCCACCTCTACAATAGTTACCGCCGACTGTTCCCTCCAGTACAAATTAACCAATCCCGCATGTCTCAAAATATGACCTACCGTCCTGTCTCTTCTGTCTATAAGACTCTTCCACAAATTTCTTTCCTCACCCACAATTTCCAAAACTTGTTCATTTCGTAGATCATCTGTCCACTTAATTTTCAGCATCCTTCTATAGCATCACATTTCAAATGCTTCAATTTTTTGTTTCTTTCTGATATTCCTAAAGTCCGTGCTTCGTTACCATAAATAGAGTTTTAAAAGTTCTTTCTAAGTCCTAGATCAATATTTTAAACTAAAAGATTTATCTTTTGATGAAGGCTCTTTTTGTTAGTGTTATTCTGCTTTCAACGTCATTCCTGCTTCGGCCATCAGTTGTAATTTTACTTCCCAAATAACAGAATTCACTTATTTCTCCTATCGCATCTGGTCTGGTTTTTATATTTAATCTATCATCATTGGTTTCATTTCTGCTACATTTCATCACTCTTGTCTTGGTTTCTATTTAGTCCAAAATTTTCCTTCAGTATTTTGTTCATGCCATTCAGTAACTTCTCAATATTCTCAGCCTGTTCGGCTAACAAGACAATGTCATCAGAAAATCGTAGCTTACATCTTCCTTAATGGCTACTTTGTCAATGGAACATAAAGTCCATATAAAAATAAAGTTGCTATTCAACAAGCGACATCAGCAGTTTAATAATAAGTAACACTCACATACTGTACAAATAATAATATCTGAACCTCCAGAAACAGAAAATAGAATAATAGTCTTTTAAGCATTCCTGAATTAGGGTTTGTGTCTGAAATCAGTCATTATGCTACATAGATTTTAATCATTTTCTCCATATAATCTCGTTACAGAGACTTTTCTGTTATGTTATAAAACAAAACAATAAAAAGTTTAAAGTACACGAACAGTGGTCGCTTAGATCTGTTTAATACGTGACAATAACTCACAACACGGGCAACGTCATATGTGAATCTTCTATTCTTGTTAAAATGCGAGTACTACAGCAATAGGAATTTTGCCATTAATGACTAAAACCTAACAAATTAATAGAAATGCATGTTCCAGACACGTCATTTAATTATCTACCCCCATTAAAATGTATTCTTGTTATAAAGTTGGCCGATACGAAGCTTAAAGATCTTTTTTTCCATGGGGACATCACTGTTCATCAACGACATGATCATCGGAATCGACAGAATGTTTAAGACAAGAAACTGGAAAGAAATCGGCTACGGCCATTCACTTGGGGTGATTTTGGCAAAACAGGAATAGCGGAATGTTCATGGATGGAAAGTTCTACTAAAGCATCTTAATTTCTGAAAATAGTAGAAGCAAGTTTCAATCCAAAAACGAAGGGGTCGATTTAGTCTATCGCACTCGTACGGCAAAAACAAAGATATTAGGAATTTACACAATTCAGATTATGTGGTTACTTAAAATAAGCTATGAGCATTGTTGCTGGATCATATTTCTGTAAAACCATTGTCCATTGCTGAAAAATCTCCTGTGTGATCCATATTCTCTCAGCTGAAATTTCCTGATTTTTAGTGGATCCATCTGTTGGTTCAGCAACGATATCTTCTTAATAAAAATTAGAAACATGTTCACTTTTATACGCAAATGTATCATGAGGTACTAAAGTCATAACTTCGAATTACAGATATTGTAAACACATTTTCTACAGATGGCTAACAACATTTCCTGAGAGACGCAGTCAAATACTGTCTTTTACGTCGTACAAAATACTTTAGTTCTCCAGAATAAACTTTAATATTAACATTTGACAATAAGAAAGGATTGTAATTTTATTGTAATTTAAAATTAATATTATTATGAGATTCTGGCATTAGTGTGTTAGAATTTATTGAAATGAGTTATCAAAATAGTGAATTTCGTTAAGTTTTCCTTTTTAAACATCAGTTATGTATCCTAATGTTTGTGTACAACCGAACGAACTAATAGACTGATAGGAATTTCTGAAGGAGAGCTACGCATTCCGCTCCTGGACATCGCCAGTGACTGACTGCTTTGAACACAGCCTGAATGAGCCGTGGCGGACATTCGGATTAAAGGAAAAATTGTCTCATTTACTAGGAGTTCGAAGTAAGCGTCCATTCATTTCGATTAGGTATGTTTATATTTATCGGTGATCCATAGCACACATTACATCCGACGATTTATTGTTGGGCTTTTTCAGGCCTCATTTCTTCTGATTCTTGTAGGACCTTACAGCTATCATGAAGTTGTTGGACCGAGAGTGGTGGTGTAACGGTTAGCGTTCTGGCCTCGCATTCGGGAGGACGCCGGTTCGAATCCCCATCCGAGCATCCAGATTTTGGTTTTCCATGGTTTCCCAAATCACTCCAGGAAAATGCCGGGATGCTTCCTTCAAAAGGCCGTGGCCGAATTCCTTCCCATTCCCTGCCCCCCATCCTTTCCCGTCTCTAAAGACCTTGCTGTTAAGAGACGTTAAGCGAACTTAACTACACATGAAGAGGACGAATGAAAAATAGCGGCAAAGAAGAAGACCAGACCAAGCGTGGTGGGTGAATGGTTAACGTTCTGGCCTCGCATTCGGAAGGACGCCGGTTCGAATCCCTGTCCCGGCATCCAGATTTGGGTTTTCCACGGTTTCCCCAAATCACTCGAGGTGAATACCGTGATGCTTCCTTCAAAATGTCATGGGCGAATTCATTCCCGTTCCTTGTACCCTGTCCCATCCCGCCTCTAATAACCTCTACGCCGACGAGGGGCAAACCCATACGGTAAAAAAGAAGAAGACTAATTTGAAAGTGTAAAAAAGAAGGGTCGAGGACGACCAAAGACAGTTGGAACAAGGGAGCACGTGAATTTGTGCAAAATAATTAAAGTGGACCAGTATGTCGAAACATTCGCGGATGATAATTCTGTTTGTTTACGATACATTTCTGAAATGCCATTTAGATGGGTAAAAAGGCAGGACCATATAAGTTAGTGGTCTGTAGAATTATTTTGACATTTTACAGGTTCTTGGGTTGAAAAGTAACGTTTTGTTTGTTGTGGGTTTGAAAAATTTCTAGATAGGTTGGCTTAGATGATTACGGAAACCGCCTAAAAACTGCAACCAGGACGGAAGGTATGCGGGGGCTCGTGCCCGGTACCGTCGTACATCCCCGATCCAGTGTGTCTAAAAGCCTATTTGGTTACCTTAATGGTTTTCGTCATCATGTCTTTTACATTATGTTCCATGGCGGTTGCTCTTTTCAGCTCGTCTCCTAGTTTGCACGTATTTCTGCAACCAGTCTTTGACATGGTTCCTTCCCTTCTTCTTACTCACCAATGCGTCTTCCTCATTCTTTTCGCCTCCAGTTCCATTACATGATTTAAACCACAGCACTCTCTTCTTCTTCCTCAGCTTTGCTATGGTATTTATCTCCTACTTCTAATTTTTGTAATTTATTCTAAGTGGATTGTACATGGACTATATGACTGAGGTTTTGAGGTAAGTCGGCTAGCAGGTGTCCGTTATCTGTTATTGAGATGCTTGTGCGTGCGCGGTGGTGATTCAGACGGGACGTGCAGTAGAGACGGACTCGGCGCCACGCACGAGCGCCCCCCGCACGACGCAGGCACGCACAGTGGCCGCACCCAAGGACGGCCCAGCCTCACTGGGGCGCTCCAAACTCAAACCCAGGGCCAGTCGTGTTCCTTATCCAAACCCAAAGATCCCATTAATCTGTTCTGTTTGGTGAGACAGTGATCATCACTGTGAACCAGGGTCGGATTAAGACAAAAAAAAAAAAAATGAAAGAAACAGGTCACCCATCTAGCCTGACTCCAGAGACTCAGGTGCGGGGCCTCCCTAGGAGGCGCGAGGCCCACCAGAAGGCGCGAAGCCCCCCAGAAAACGCGAGGCCCCCCAGAAGGCGCGAGGCCCGTAGCATTTGCTAACTCCTGCTACGTGGATAATCCGGTACTGATGTGAACCGATATACACTACAATCAAATATTCGCCAAACAATTGTCTACTCTCAGCGTGAAGCGAGATCAAATGTAACAATAAAAAATTACGCCTTTTGGAAAAGTCGGTGCAACCAACATCACTGGACAGAGTAACTCGTGCCGAATCTCCCGCGGTACAATGGAACCCATATCAAAAAATACTGCGAAATCGCAGATGGAACATAGGAGTATCATCATCATCATCATCACTGTCAATTAAATCATGAAATGATATGGATTCACGAATCCACACATAACTTAGCAATTAATAAGTCGGAAAAAATCGAAAATTTAATTTATTCACTAACTGAATCCTGTCAGATAGAGTTTTTATTGTTTAGAAAGTAGTGTTTAGTAAGTTTGCCGTTCCATCCTAGACTCTACGCCTTAACCGTTAACTGAGGTTTTTCACAATTGCTTGAAATATATGTCGGAGTTAAAATGACAAAGACGAATTGTAAGAATATGTAACATCTGTATTACATCTGCGATTCATTACCTAGTAGTAAGTGGATATGACGATATTGACGGTGCGACCCTCGCAGGATTGTTCGACCTTTTATCTACAGAGTTTCAGTTTGCCACGCAATCCATCTTTTGTGGCTACCCTAGCTTGGTAAACCTACCAGGTATATCCAGTTCACACTAATGTGTTTTCGCTCATACAAGATGGTGACCGTTCTGGACCAGGCAGAGGGGGGAAGGAGGAGCCGCGGGTGTACTTCTAGTGTTAAAGGGCTGTATGTGAATAAAGAAAGCAAATTTTGAAAGCGAGGGTATCTCCTATTTTGTGGAGAATCAAATATTAGTGATAAGTTTGAGATTAAGAAAGAAGTCAAGTGTCCGTGTAGGCTCGCGTTGTGCCATCTGGAGTAAGCTGGCCTGATTTTTTTTTCTTTTTTGGGTGGGGGGTAGGGGGGACAAATAATTCAAGAGGCGACTGGCTAGTGTTCTTCGGAATTTTTTTAATTTCTTAATTTTTTTTTTTATCTTTGGAGTGGTTCTCAAGAAAGGAATAAAAAAATAAATTATTTCGACCCGGTGACAGAGTTTGATTTGCCGTCCATGTCGGTGCTGGACCTATAGTTTAACGTGGAATCCGAATCATGGGTCGAGAAAGTAATTATTTATATTGTAACAGCCCTCAAACCTAAACTTTAAATGGAATTGTGGTTTATGATACCTATATAACAAGCTAAAGTTTGATTGAATATGATCTTGTATGTTTGTCTTGCATTTTACTGTAAATCAGTGTAAATGGATTTTGTTTTATGAAAAGAAATTATATAAATACCATTTGACATGTTTAAGGACTGAACTATGCAAGAGAATTGCTTAAATGTTTGTAATTTCAAGTTTTAAGGTGAACTCCGATGTTTAAAGGATGATTTACTACAGTTTAAAATGATTTATGAGGATAATTTTGTGTTTAAGTGTTCGGTCTGCCAGTAAAGGCCCCTGCCAGGCAGACCTCACACACAACGCGCCTGCACGCCGGGATACATATACGACTCCAAACAGGCGCAGAGGCATCAAAACAAACCAGGAAAATAAATAGAATCATCTAGAGGCTAAGTGGGACCTTTTCTTACAGAGGTCGCCGTACTATCACACAACGGAATTCCTGCGCCAGGCCGCCTATATAAGCGTAGCCGACAGCTCCACCGACAGTTCCGGCCTGACCGCGGAACCAGCGTCAACTACAGAAGACCACCGGAAGTTCGCGAGAAGTAGAAGCCGTCACTCTACCCCGGATCAGGACCAGGCTAAGATTCTCGACGGTCTTCTGATAACTGTACCCACATTTGTTTATGGATTACCAGTTGTTTTGTGTACCGAGTAATAAACCTCAAGGAACCGTTAAGTGTAGTTCACTTCAGTGGCTACAAGGTTGGGATAAGAACTCTCGACCATCATGGCTACGCCAGCAGCACCTACGGAATGGCAACAGTTCCTCCAAGGACTTCTACATCAGTTCACAGCAATGCAGCAGCAATTCGCAGAATCTCAGAGACAACTGATTGCGGAAGTCAGGAATCTCCGCCACCCCACGACCCGGCCTCCGTTCCCAGCATTCAACGACGACGTCGAGGAATGGGAGACCTACAGAAGCGCATAAGACAACACTTCGCAAATCATCACATATCCAAAGAAGAAGACCAGAGTGCATATTTCCTTTCCTGGAACCAATCGAAGATGTATGTCTTGCTCACCAAACTTCAGCCACAAGACCCTACCCCGACACCCTCACCTTCACGACCATCTGTACGACACTGAATGCATACTACAGACGCCGGTACCATGTTGTCGCGGCCCGCGTCGAATTCTATCAATGCCGGAAGAAGCCCGATCAGACGTATCGCCAGTGGGCGGCCGAACTCCAAGGCCTTAGCAGAAAATGTAAGTTTCAAACTTGTCGTTCCCACGAATCCTACGCCGACGACATGGTGCGTGATCACATCATACAGGCTGCACCAGATGCAGCATTCCGGCATGACGCCCTCAAGTTAGAGGACCCATCCCTGGAGCAGGTCATCGAACTTGCCTACAAATTCGAAATATCTACGGCCGCAGATCGCCGCCTGGAGTCATGGGCGGATGTGGCCGCAATCCGAACCGACGTAGAGGACACGGAGGACGTCGCCGCCATCCAGAGCTCCCAGTCGCGCTCTTCCCGACACCACAACCGGGGACCGCTTCCTCAGAAGGACATCGAACCGGCCCGTTCCGGCCGGGGCACCAAGTCTCGGCAGCAGCAGCGGATCCCGCAGCGCCGACGCCGCAGCCCGCTCCGCCTGCCCTCCTGCCCCGCCTGTTATTCAGCACATGAGAGGGAAAATTGTCCGGATCGTTGGGCTGAATGCTCACGTTGCGGCAAGGAGGGACACCTGGCGTCCGTCTGCCGCACCAACACCACCAATGCCAATCCCGGCTCTCGCCGCCCAGGGTCTTACCAAGACGGGTTGAGTGGCACACCTATGGATATCAATCAGGTAGACACTTCCACAGCATCCAAACTTTTTATCGACGTTACGGTCAATGGCAAGCCTCTGTGCCTACAAGTCGACACAGGAGCAGCAGTCTCATTGCTTAATTATACTACTTATGTGCAAATTGGCTCGCCCCCCCCTCTAGCCGGCCCCCAAGCGCCTCCTGACATACAACAAACAGGAAATAGCACTCCTGGGACAATTCACAGCAAACGTCATGTATAAGTCTGTACATCGTTCAGTCCCCTTTTTAGTAGTTAACAGTTCTCTCACAGCAGACTTATTTGGACTGGACGCTTTCCGCTTATTCGGATTTTCAATTGAGGATAACATACACCTCGTATCTCAGCATGTTCCTTTTCCTGAAGTGGACGCCCTTTGCACCGAGTTTCAGGACCTGTTCTCACCAGGCGTCGGCTGTGCAAAGGACTTCGAAGCATCACTCCAACTCCGGCCGGACGTACGGCCTCGATACTTCCGGGCACGCCAGGTACCCGTTGCGCTTCAACAACCACTCCAGGAAGAACTTCAACGTCTCCAAGACGAAGGGATCCTCCAGCCGGTGCGGTTCAGCCCCTGGGCCACGCCGTTGGTCATAGTTCAGAAGCCAGGACGCCGCTTACGTCTCTGTGGCGACTTTAAAACCACAGTCAACCCGCATCTGCTGGTAGACGACTATCCACTTCCGAGACCGGACGACCTCTTCCGTAAACTAGCAGGAGATCGACGATGACATACAAGAAGCACTGAAGACATTTCCAGTCACGGCCTCAAAAGTCGCTGCAGCCACAGTGGAGGACCCCCTCCTCCGCGTCATCCGACACCACATCCAACACGGTTGGCAAACACGTTCCCCTCCACGCCATCATCAAGACCTCCAGTTCTACTACTCCATCCGCCACCAGCTCTCAGTAGTAGAGGGAGTACTTCTCCGCACAGAACCAAATTCCACCCCGAGGGTCGTCGTTCCGAGATCCCTACAGCCGACAATCCTCCAAACTCTCCACCAAGGACACTGGGGAATTGCCCGCACCAAATCCCTTGCCAGACGCCATGTATTCTGGATCGGCCTTACCTCGGATGTCACGAAGATGGTGCGGCGCTGTACCATCTGTGCCCGACAACTGCCCCGCCCCCCTCAAAAGTTCCTTTCCTGGCCGGCACCGTCCGGACCCTGGGAACGCATTCACCTCGACTTCGCTGGCCCATTCCTAGGCCACCAGTGGCTCTTAGTGACGGATGCCTTTTCCCACTTCCCATATGTCGTCCGTTGCTCCACAATCACCACAGAGGTCACCATTTCAGCCCTCACGAAAATCTTTTCCATCGAAGGATTACCATACGCCATCATCACAGATAACGGACCGCAATTTCGAAGTCGGGAATTCCTATCCTTCTGTACCGCCAACAATATCCAACACCTCCTCACCCCGCCCTTCCACCCCCAATCTAACGGGGAGGCGGAACGGCTAGTCAGAACATTCAAAACCCAAATGACCAAATACACCACAAGTCACTAACTCGAAGAGGCATTGACACTCTTCCTCAGTTCCTATCGAACCACTCCAGTGGGGGCTAAAAGCCCGGCGGAATTGCTGCATGGCCGCCAACCTCGCACTCTCCTCCATCTCCTCTTACCCCCTCCCAAAGTACAGGTACCTTCTGGCCCATTCCGTTTCACCCGCGGGCTCCCTAGTCTGGGCCCCCGGGTTTGGCTCCCAGGCCGGTTGGCTTCCGGGGGTCATCCAGCGGCCCCGGGGCCGCCAACAGTTTGACGTCAGCCTGGATGGCCGGGTAGTGCGACGCCATCGAAACCAACTACGTCCCCGCTACCCCACGGCACCGTCCTCTTCCACCACGGCACGGCCATCCACTTCTTCCTCTCCTTCCCCGCCCCCTCCACCACTCCAGCCGTCTAACCGTTGCTCAGGGACAGTTACAGCGCCACCACCGACGCCACAACCTGTCGGTCGCTCCGATACCCTTCAGCCGCAGCCTCTCGACCACCTGCGGCTACCATCTTCAGCGCCCCCCGTACAGCCCCCGGCCATCGACGCCGACGAACCGATGCCGTTAGCTCCACAGGAACCTCCATCACAACCTGCACCACGACGCAGGTCGGCACGCATCGCCAGGGGAACAGCTCCGTACTCCCCCGGAGGTAGCCTTCATAGTCTGCTCCAGGGCGCCGCGGCAGGCGACCTCGCAGACGTCGCAGACATCGCTTCCCCCCCCCCCGGAGGGAGGTATGTTCAGTCTGCCAGTAAAGGCCCCTGCCAGGCAGACCTCACACACAACGCGCCTGCACGCCGGGATACATATACGACTCCAAACAGGCGCAGAGGCATCAAAACAAACCAGGAAAATAAATAGAATCATCTAGAGGCTAAGTGGGACCTTTTCTTACAGAGGTCGCCGTACTACCACACAACGGAATTCCTGCGCCAGGCCGCCTATATAAGCGTAGCCGACAGCTCCACCGACAGTTCCGGCCTGACCGCGGAACCAGCGTCAACTACAGAAGACCAACGGAAGTTCGCGAGAAGTAGAAGCCGTCACTCTACCCCGGATCAGGACCAGGCTAAAATTCTCGACGGTCTTCTGATAACTGTACCCACATTTGTTTATGGTTTACCAGTTGTTTTGTGTACCGAGTAATAAACCTCAAGGAACCGTTAAGTGTAGTTCACTTCATTAAGTATCTTTAATTTTCTGTTCTGTGGATTTTGTAATGATTTTAAATTGTTATGTATTAATTCTGATTGTTTTTAATATGTTTTCAATTACTTAAGTATTGTTAATGTTCGAGAAACATCTGTCGAAAGCCTTTGTAGTGTTATAGAACTTTCGATGGAACTTAGCTATACATATAAAGTGACCAGCAGAGACTCAGAGACAGTTTGACAGACTCAGTTTACGTTGGCCAAGGACAGTGTTGAACGAAAAGTTTTCGTAGTATTGTCTTTGAAGAAGTGTCGAATGGAATCGTTGGAGTTTTGTGTTTATATGTGAACTGTATCTTGAAGTTCGATGGCTTACTACCAATAAAACAAGTTAAGATTTGAAACTGGATCGTGGACTGGTTATTTATTATATTAATTAAACAACGAGGCATCTAATACTATCTTCTAGCAAAGTACTGTGGAACTTACATACAAAAGTGTGAACAAGCTTTATCACCTTATACTTTTTTCGAGTAGATTTCACGACATAATATATATAATGTTCTGGCAAGTTAATTGCTGATCGTCTGAAACGTTTGGGGTTTTCTAGTTTTTACAAACACATATATTAAGAGTGCCAACTACTGAAATGTTGTAGTAGTGGGTGAAACGCAAAAGCAGTTTATGGGGTAAATTAATAAATACCAAGAGGAGAAGCACGGTAGCATGGTTTGTCAATTTCTACTACCTCTATTGTGACAACGTAAAGACTTTGATCATTCGGTTTATTGATAGTGCATTGATTGTTATGTTGTGCCAACAAAACGTCCCCGTTTTTCACAAACTGTTTGAGGCGAAACTTTTCTATGATCAAAGCAGGACAAATATTGGTGTACGATATTATCGGAGCATGTTCTACACTTTCAAACACTGAAAACTCAGTCGAAATGTCTCAAACAACCAATAGCATATATAAAAAAATAAAAGGTGAATTATTGATATAAATTCTCCAGATTCATATCTTCATTATTTTGTGAAGGCATGGTCACAATTCATGGACGTAAACAATATTCACATTTTCATGACCTCGGAAACTTATTCAAAGCCAAAAATAACAAACAGACAGACACATTCCGCTACATACGAGGTCCACGCCATTGTATCCCTGTCGTATATGCCGTCCTGACGACTGCTAAGGTTAAAAAAAAAAAAAAAAAAAAAAAAAAAAAAAAAAAAAAAAAAAAAAAAAAAAAAAACAGGAAGAAGAAGAAGAATCAAGTCTGTCTGGATGGAGTGTGAGGCATTAGGCTCAATACTGATATAAACAGAGGGAAAGAGCACTTACAAAGATTACTAATAATAACTGCTGAGTATATTACGCTAAAGTTGTTTTAAAAGAAGAAATATCTACCTTTCCAGAACCTGTAAATTTCTTACTTTGTATAGGAACACTTAAAATGTTCAACATCCTGGTTTAATTTCGCACATGAAATAGTACATCTTTCTAGCATTCCCAAAGTCCAAGCTTCATCTTCTATAAAATGTATCATGTTACAGAGGTCTCTCCGTAGTACCGACGATTCACAAAAAAAAGGGATTTCGTTTTTGAAGAAGTTCTCTTGCTTCGCCAGTAAATTATAATTTTGTTTCTTAAATAACAGAAATTTTATACTTGATCTTTTGTACCTGTCACAATTGATATTTAGTCTGTTCTGTCGCTGTCATTGGTGTTTTTTTTTGAAATTTTGTTTGTTTTCTTACAGTTAATTCAAATTACTTTCTTGTGTTTTCTTTATGTATCGTAACACTTATCATCCTGCAGTAGGAAGTGCCTAGCGAAGGGAATCATGAGTATTCAATGTGACTAAGGACTGGAGATTTCCAGACGCTTAGGATGTATACTAATCGAATACTCTCGGAACAGTTTCACAGCAAGGCTGACTAAATTGTGAACCAAAGTGAATGTTATGGACCAATTGAAAATTCTTTATTACTGATTCAGAAGGAGGGTCGAAAGGTGAGAGGTAAACGGAATGTCTGTGTGATGCTGACTGGAGAGACATTCTCCTCACTTCCTGACTCACAACACCCAAGGTCGGCGAGACTTCGTAGTGCGTCATTCATTCATGCCTGCGATTTAATAGAGCTGCGTGTTTGTCGGAAGTTGGCAACTGACTGTTGTTTTACATAAGCTACCTTCTCCTTGGTGAGTAAGAGCTGCATTCCATCGTCGAGAGTCAGCGTGGACAGAAATACGATCACGGCCGCGAACCTTCCTCTGCGTACTGCAAGGACGAGTTTCCGTAGAAAGGAAGCTATTGAGTCAGCTAGCGTAATCCTCGACGACTCTTGGAAAAACAATCAACCGGGACTCAACGCATTCTCAGATTTCTCATGTTTCAGATTTGAATTGGTGTAAGACAGTACCGAGTTTCTCAAAACGAAATTTGTCACTGCATACTCTTAGATCTGATAGGTGGAAGACAGTTTAACAGTTTTCATTCCGCGAGCTTTGATGCAAACCACCATCTTCTCCCGTATTGTGGTATCTATTTATCCATACATACCCACAAAATCAATGTAGACCTATGTAAAAATATGACTCTCTTATGTTAATCTTCAACTTCCCTGCCATTTGTTACTTTCCATTCTATTTACAAATTTCAGATATCTCAAAACACTACCAATCTTTCTATCTCTCTTTAGTGATATTCGTGAAATCAACAGGATTTTATCTACCACAATCATCCTGAGAAACAGATCCAAAAGAATCAGTTAGAAATAAGACGGCCATTTGAAACGTCGATACCACGCTGATTGACATATACGCTGATGGCCGTCTGGTGACGTATATAAGCTGATCAGAGACGCATGGTAAAATCGACTGACATGAGTGACTGCCACAAAGAGCAGATTGTTATGGCCCGGCTCTTAGGAACGATCGTCTTAAAAACGGCGAGGCGGGTCGGTTTTTCGCATGCTAATATAGTGAGCACCTCTTGAAAGTGATTGAAGGACGGTGAAACTAGGAGTAGGCGACTAGGTAGAGGACGTCAACACCTCACAAACTGTAGAGGCCGGAGGCTTGACTGCTCTGTAAAACAGGATGAGGGCGATCTGTTACCGATGTGATGGCGGAGTACAATGCTGATGAAACAAGTGTTTCGGACCACACGTTCAGTGAACGCTGTTGAAAACTGGGCTTCCTATGTTTACCAAACGAAATCGTTAATTACAATTGCAATGGTCATGAGACCATCGAGACTGGACCGTCTGAATCACACTTCTTGTTACACTTGTTCGATGGTCTAGTCTCGATACGACGTCTTCCAGGCGAACGGCTGCTCGAAACATGAACCACGCCACAGACTCAGGCCGATGGAAACATTCACGTGGGCTCCCATGAGTCCCGTGATAGTTTATATGCTTCATGTCTTCCACGATGATGGTGGCATCTCCCAGCAGGATAACTGTCCATGTCAAAAGACCAGAATCGTGCTACATTAGTTTGAGGATCATCAGTCAACTCACTTTGATGCCTTGGCCACCAAATTTAACTCGATAGAACAAAACTCAAACGTTACCTAGCACCAGCTTCACGCCCACAAACCACCGGTCCGTAATTTAATGGAATTACGTGACCTACAGGTAGACATCTGGTGCCAGATACCTCCGGAAACCTACCAAGGGCTTGTCATGCCATGTCGAATCACTGCTGTATTGTGTTCAAAAGGCGAACCAACACGCAACACGTTGTTTAGCATAATGTTTTGGCTCTTCTAGGTAAGTAAAGCCTGAATGCTAGCGCAGGTAAGGAGTGTGAAAGAAAATAGGGTCTAATCTTCTGTTGTTTATTGACATCAATTTCAGCTTACAATTTTTTACTGAGTCTTTCGTAGACCAGTGATAATGAGGTCAAATTGATTTATCAGTTTCAATCATCTCTGAAAAGCTATGTCAAGGGAAACAAACTCGTGTAAACCACAACACACTATCACGCATATCAACTTTACCATATTTGTATTGCTATCTATATATATAGATAAGGTGAACAAATAATTATCCTGCAACACAGTTACTTTTAATAAATTGTTTATTTATTAATTTATGGCGTGACGCGTTTCAAGATCTGAATCTCATTTTCAAACGCCGTTTTTATTTTATTTTTACATTCTTGATGTGACGAGTGCTCGTGTAAGTTTCTGCTGGATGATAGCAGGTTTTATTTTGTGTTTCCTGAAAATGATATTGTGGAGTGTATACACAGTTTTTGCAAATAAGATGAAGTGGAATATTATTATTGAAATGAAACTTACATTTTGTGGAGACTTCTTCAGAAACACGAAACACAGAAAGTCACACGTGCACTTTGACACTATGTTTACATACAGATAAAGCAAAGATGCTTCAGTATATCTAAAATTTAACAAACCAAAAAAAGATACTTCGCTACAATGATGTACATGACTAAAGATAAAAGATTTTATTACAGAGGTTAAAAAATATATTACATTTACGATGGTAGTTAGCAGATAATGGCACGTTATAATATGTTATCAAAACATTTGAAGAAGTTCACAGAATCACTTTCTAATCTTTCATTTAGAATAGTGTCTTTAAATAAATTGTGGTGTGTATAGATTTCTAATTCTTCCATCAAGTCCATTTGATGGGAATTAGAAATCTATACACACCACAATTTATTTAAAGACACTATTCTAAATGAAAGATTAGAAAGTGATTCTGTGAACTTCTTCAAATGTTTTGATAACATATTATAACGTGCCATTATCTGCTAACTACCATCGTAAATGTAATATATTTTTTAACCTCTGTAATAAAATCTTTTATCTTTAGTCATGTACATCATTGTAGCGAAGTATCTTTGTTTTGGTTTGTTAAATTTTAGATATACTGAAGCATCTTTGCTTTATCTGTATGTAAACATAGTGTCAAAGTGCACGTGTGACTTTCTGTGTTTCGTGTTTCTGAAGAAGTCTCCACAAAATGTAAGTTTCATTTCAATAATAATATTCCACTTCATCTTATTTGCAAAAACTGTGTATACACTCCACAATATCATTTTCAGGAAACACAAAATAAAACCTGCTATCATCCAGCAGAAACTTACACGAGCACTCGTCACATCAAGAATGTAAAAATAAAATAAAAACGGCGTTTGAAAATGAGATTCAGATCTTGAAACGCGTCACGCCATAAATTAATAAATAAACAATTTATTAAAAGTAACTGTGTTGCAGGATAATTATTTGTTCACCTTATATTTCAAAACAGTTACAGACTTTCAAAAGTCCATTTATCATGGATAAAATAAAAATATATATATAGAGATGAATGTATGTTTGTTTGTTTGTTTGTTAGTTTGTTTGTTCTCTATACAAATCCACAGTTTTCAACCGATCTCGATGAAACTTTGCACACTTATCCTTTGAAACAAGGAGAAAAATACTGTCTACATTTGGTTGAAAAATTATCTGTATAAATAATACATGTTGTTTCATAATTTCGAAATATTACTGAACGGCGATAGACAGACGCGTTGGATATGGAGGTCTCTCTACTGTTTTTCCGTGTAGCGGTCACGTAGCTCAGTGGCTAAAGCACTGTTTTACTAATGTTTGGGTCGTGGTCTCCGGTTCAAATCTCCGTGGAGGCTAAGATTTTTTAAAAAATTTTTTTGATCGTAAGAGTCACGCCTGCGAGGCAAATCATAGGTAGTCTTGCTATGCTGTAGGTGTACACTTTTTTACGTTATAATGATTTCTCAGGGGTTGTTCGCAGTCAGTGTGTGTGTGTGTGTGTGTGTGTGTGTGTGTGTGTGAACCGCAGTAATAATACTATAAATACGGAAGTAAGTCTCTGTCTTTTTGTTACGTTTTGACGACTAAATGGCTATATCGATACTGATGGAATTTGACAAGAAAATCTGTATGAAGGGCACAGTACATTTTTTCCAGTATGATTAACAGTTGTAGTCACGAAATTTTGAGACCTTATCGAATGTTGACAGAAATATGTTGGAAATTGATTCTCTTCAAGAGACAGGATCGACGGTAGAATGATATAGTGATAGTTTTCCTGTCATATTATGCCGACTCGGTGTTGTTTGGGACCAATTCTTCGTTACCAACAACTTTCTATATTCAATTCTGGCAAAAAAATTCTTAATCCACGCGTACGGAGTCGCGGGTACGAGCTAGTCTAAAATAAAGAGCGTATGCAGAAACCTCCGATGGCGCGGGTTTCACAGGCTGCGTGCCGAATGTTTCTACCGCAGTTCCCAAACGGTTTTCCGTGATCACCTGAGGGAATACTGGAATTTACACCAAACTAGTTTTTATATTTTGCTCGAGACGGATCGTGGATAACGAGGTCACTGGAGTCTCACAAGGCGTGGAAAGGAAACTGAGCCTTGCATATTTGCAGGAAATGCTCTGGCATTCGCCCGGAGTGATCGATGGTAAATCTAAATCTGAATGACATCCTCGTAGCAGCCGACCGGGAAGGTTGTGCATCCGGCTCTCTCATCGTGTGCGCGATCAGCTCGTTCGGAAGTTTTCGAGTTCGCGAGTGTGTTTATATTATTTTATAATACATTCAGTCTGAGTCTTCCAAGTGATATAATTCGTATAATACTAAAATATTTCTTGGGACAACTAAATGATGGCTGACCCGCCGGATACGGGACAGACTATAAAGACGGCTTTAGAAACGTGCTACACAAACATCCCAATTCCAGTCTCACAATCAGTGATCTATACCACGAGTGATATGCCACATACTCAAACAGCAAGATCAGCAAACGAGCAGCTATTTACCTCTCACACCTCAGAAGAAGAGCAGCAACGCTATCAACAACTACATCTACAGCAACAACATCAGCAGCGCCAGGAGCAGCAACTACAACAACAGCAGCATCAACAGCAGCAGTTACAGCAGCAACAGAATCAACAGCATCAACAACATCAACAGCAGCAACAGCATCAACAGCAGCAACAGCATCAGCAGCAGCAACAGCAGCAACTACAACAGCAACAGCAGCAGTTACAGCAGCAACAGCATCAGCATCAGCAACAGCAACAGCATCAGCAGCAGCAACAGCAGCAACAACACCATCGACAGCAGCATCAACAACAGATGCAGTTTCCGGAGATGGAAACTGGGCCGGGAGGCGTCCCACAACAGGACCCGCAGTTACCTCTAGGCGCAGCCATTCATCACATGGCTCGGAGAGGCGACAATCCTACAATTACGGGTGAGTCAAACCAACCAGTGAAACGTAGATGTGTGCAGAGACCAGAAATTTGGCAGACCAAGGTAGTCCCACAACTAACAGAACAGACGGAAGAAGTAGATATGCTCGATACAACAAGGTCCATCGAGGTTAATCTATCCCTAGCTACGGCACTAGACCAACCCAGTCCTAACAACACGCAGTCTGATTCGATAGCTCCAACTTACAGAAGCAAAGACAATAGATACAACCCTACAGACTGTGGTCCGTACTATATTTTCGTAGAGAGCCTGGATAGGAATGTTAGAAACTTACACCCAATGGCTATAGGTAAATTAATATTCCAGCATAATAACACTGTAAAAAGGGACATTATAAACATCACCTCCATGGGGAAAAACCGTCTTAGAATTGAAGCTAGCACTGCAGATGTCGCCAATTCAATAGTACAACTAGAAATCTTCAAAACAAAAAACTTAGAAGTATACATTCCTAACTTCTTGATCCACAAACAGGGAATTATAAGAAATGTGGACACCTCCCTGAGTGAGGAAGAACTTGTACAGAAATAATCCCCCCTGTCCCAGTGGTGCGTATTAAACGCTTCACCAAAAGGAGTCAATCGAACCAAGATCTTGTAGTACCCATATCAGTCTGTTTGGTATGCTTTCGATCTCAGAGCCTACCGAACCATGTAACGATACTCGGAACCCGATGTGCTGTTGAACCATACGTTTCTACCGTTATCCAGTGTGCTGTTTGTTTACGGCTGGGCCACCGTCAAGGCCAATGTAAATCTCGTGAGCCACGTTGCAGTAGATGTGCTGGCCCCCACTTGGCGGTCAACTGTAATAATCTCTCAACAATATGCTGCGCTCTCTGTCGTGGCCAACATTATGCCACAGACAGGAATTGCCCAGTATATCTCAAACACCGGGAAGCAAAACAAGCCATCGCGTTCAGAACAAACGCTACTTTTCCTGGCAGAGAACAACAATTTCGTGGCTACGCTCAGGTGGCCTCTTCTACACCACAATTAAGTAGTCACACGGAATTTCCGCCTCTATCAGCACGACTACGGCACTGTCAGCCTACTCTATACTCAACACAACAGTCAATGTCACCTCTACTACAGGCACAACCACAACAGCCAGTACTACAGACGCAGCATCTGACCTTAACACCACAACAACTACCGACAGCAGACGCGGCACGTCAAGTCGCACAGGCTCCATCAGCTCCCAGTGGGGGACCCATGCAAACAGTAGTAAATACACCCAGTGTGCTTGAGCTCCCGTTGCTACACAGTTATGAAAATACCGCTGCAGATCCTCCTCGATTTCTACATCCACCAACAGAAAGTATGCTCTCTATACAGCCAGAATCTTCAAGCTCTGCTCTGCAAAACTTTGAACAAAACCTCATCAACAGATATGTCTGGTCAAAAGGACCAAAGTCCTATAAAAACTCTCGCTTTACTAAAGAAAACTCATCTACAAATCGAAGACAACATTTGTTTAAATACAATGGTCCCATGTCTCCAATTATCACGAGTAACCAGCATTTCGCGACCCCAGCCAATCTGATCGAAACCCCTCAAACCTGCAGCCTGCCCTGGGAGGGCGCTCAAATCGCCCGCAACATACAGCCTGATGCAGTGCAACAACCAAATGCCTTCAACCAACCTGCCGAGATACATTATACCAAAAACGGAACCTTGTTAGAAAAAATATTTAATCTAATTATGCTTCTGATCCAAGAAGCCAAAACTCCAACAGCGGATACATTTAACCCAACAATAATTTTAGAAATTCTGTCAAATATTCTACAACAAGATCGAAGAAATTAAGCTATACAATGGAACGCTCGTTCAATCAGAGAAAATAGGGAACAATTTCAACGAGAACTATGTGTTAATATCTCTTTATAAAGAAAGCACTTACAATAATAATAATAATAATAAAGGCCTCCATAAATTATGTAATTTACTTACAGTTATACTAAATGTAACGATCTTTATTGTACATTGGCTGTTAGGAGATTAACATAAAACGTCGAGTGTTATTGTATTGAATGTTATTGTCCGTACCAAGATTATACCAACATTGTTTTACTGATTTATTTTATGATCCATTGTGAAATATGACTTTATTACTTTACTTATTTAAACTAATGTAAATGTTGAAGCTGGCCGTATGGTCGATAGACCGAAGGTCATTAAAATAAAATAAAAAAAAAATCTGAATGACCGAGTGAGGAATCGAACCTGGCTGCTTCTGAATACCAGGACGACCACACTCCTGCGAGGCTCTGTAGTTAAGAACAAAGATGACTGACGTCTTAGAATAGATCATCTGTAATGATTAAAGAACTGGATTCAAATCTCGGGCTTGGCGTACCGGCCTCCTAATTGCGGCTATCTTCTTGGCCAGTGTTTTTCATCCTGTGGGTCGCGACCCCCAGGTGATCGCCAAGTATTGCTTGGAGGATCGCGGTCGCAAAACAGGTAAATGTAAAAAAATAAAGGGCTGTAGGTCTTACAATTCAATAAAAAATTTCAATTACGAGTCTGTGGCTGTTTAATTTTTAATAAATTTTCGAATCGTGGTCGTATTTTTGAGACGCAAATAATTTTCTAATCGGAGCCTATTTCTCTTATCTCATCTTTCTGTCATATTTCAGGTATTTATCGTGATAAAGCCTATTTTTTCGGTTCTGATTTGCTTCCGCAACTGCCACTTGTAGCAGACGTGGAGGGCGTCGCAGATCTTTTGAGAACCTTTTATTCTCGCTCGGAGTGAAGCTTGCATGTACTCGCTGGTGCACTCGGACAAACGATTACAGTGAACGAAAACAAACTGATACTATGTGGCCACTGACCCTACCACCGCAGCAAAAGAATATCATGACAGACCGCACAGTGCCTGCGACTACCTTGCACAGCGTTTGATTTCTCGATCGGTATGTATATTCTCAAAAGAAAGAAAATTAAATACCACGTTTTTGAAAACACTGACATAGTTTTGTTATAGACCCGACTCGGGGGAGGGGGGACTAACCAAAGGTTTTTTTTTTTTTTTTTTTTTTTTTTAGGACATGATGAGTCGCCAAAAAATTTTAATTGTAAAGGAGTCGCATATTCAAAAAGGTTGAAAAACACTGAAGTAGGCAAATTTTGGCTTCAAAAATATGCAAATCCACAAATAAATTAACACTTACCATACAGAAGACGGCTTACACAGTTCACAGAGAGATGAGTTGTCCAAGTTCCTCATTGCCCTGTAAACACACGCTTGTGGTGAAGGGATACTCCTTGCCTTACCCAGATGTTGACAGCTGTGGTAAGCTTTGCACAAGTATAATTTTCTTTGCACTAGACAATTTTTATTTAATAATTCTGTAGAAAGTTAGACACGTAAACATTAAATTAGGCGACAACATACAATCTCAATATTTTCAGGGCGTCTTGAAAAATAACAATAATAAAAAAACAAACGAATAGTGACCATATTCAACGTAGTATGAAATCAGTTCTGTTTTCATTTTTCAATGAGTTTATGAATGTTCTAGCTTTTGCCCGTGGCACCGTCGTGAGACTGTCTTAGCTTAAAGTAATTTTTATTAACATATATAAAGCAATGATCAGATAAACTATACCGATATAAATTCTAGGGTTAGTGAAAAGAAAGAATAAACTTCTTTGGAAAATGTTATAATAAGGGTTTTGTGATGTTGCAGGATACTCGTTCACTATTCTTATAATTACGTGACCTCGCGATGTTATTATTCTTCGTAGGGTGGTTGTTTTCTTTCATTTGGTATACTGCGAGCATTCAGCTTAGAAAAATGGTTTTCAACCATTACTAAATTTCGAGAATACTAAATGTTAAGAGTATACGAAGTAGCTTAAATAGATTTCTCGCTAACCAGCTATCAGATTGTCGATGTGAGGACTAGACGACTTTCGGTTAGAAGATTCCGATCATCTGTCAAATTATTTCATTAAAGATTTTACAATGCTATGTACTGTCGTATGTGTCAGGTGTGTTGAATTAGATTCCACACATAATTGAATTGAATCTAACATTCTTTTAGTAATAATACTAACACCACTTTCTTGACTAAACGAAATTTTTCTGTCGTCAGATGCCGATCTGAGCTAAGTATCTGCAACTTGAAGACTCATTTAATCTTCAAGAAGAATATCAAGATCAAACAACCAATTCCCACAAATAACATATTAAATCTATAAACAAGAAGAGAATGCAAGAATATATATACGGTACACCACTGTAATGGAAATTGCGGTAGATATTCGGTGCAAAACTGATACAGTGGGAGTAAATTAAATGTTTATGTTAAAATTTGGTTTAAATTTTATGTTACAGTATTCCTGGGAACAAATTATTGCCTGGGAACAATAATTTGTGGGTTGCTTAGGGAAGTAACGCTTGAGGAGGTTATATGTATTTATGATAACAATAAATTATACTGAAATTTTCCTACACAGCTATTTTCGGATTTCACGAGTTTTTTCTTTAAATTCTTTAAGTGTTGAGGTAAAAACCGTTACGTGACGTAGTACCTCTAGTGATAATTTAATTAAAAGTGTGTAGTTAGTTGTAGCTTCATCCTTGCATATTAGTTTGTCAGTAGCAGCAGCTGCAGTCGTTGGTCGGAATCGTTAAGTGAAGTAGTACCTCCAGTGCAAATTTAATTTAAAGTGCGTAGCGTTGGTTATTGACAAAAGGCCTCCTACTGAGAACGCATAGTGAGTCCGTTTTTCTCGTGTACTCCTTAGTTTTTCTTTCTGTAAGGTAGTATGTGTAGGGACTGTGGTTGTTGTGTGCAGACGCAGGCTGAGGTGACTGACCTGCGCACCCAGCTTGCAGCTTTGGTAACAAGAGTTACACAGCTGGAAGCTGCCGCAAGTGAGTGCAGTAGATGCGGTATTGGTGTCCCTGTAGACGCTGATCGGCTCGCAGGTTCTCCCATACCAGCGATCGAACCTGCAGTCCAGGCCGAGATGTCTGAATCTATGCGGCCGTCGCCTAGTGGTGGCTGGCGTGTGGTGTCTGGACGTCGACGGCGCATGCGGGGGCAGTCGTGCAAGCTTGATTCCCAAGAAGGCGAGCTTGTACCTCTGTCCAATCGGTTTGACGCATTGTCTCGATCTGATTCAGTCCTGCAATCGTCGGCCTGTGAGTTGGCAGCCCCACAGCCCGCTAAGTCTGGGCAACTGCAGAAGGGGGTTTTAGTGGTCGGTAGCTCCAACGTTAGGCGATTTATCGAACCCCTTAGGGAAATGGCGAAGAGATCGGGGATGAATTCCGGTATCCATTCATTGTGTATTCCGGGGGGTCTGATCCGAGATGTGGAACAGGCCATCCCGGATGCCATTGAACGGACGGGGTGCAGCCAGCTGCGGATTGTAGCTCATGTCGGCACCAATGATGCTTGCCGCCTAGGGTCGGAGGTTATCCTCTCGTCCTTTGGGCGACTTGCAGAAAGGGTGAACTCTGTGGCCATTGGCCGCAAGATTTCTGCTGAGCTATCCATCTGCAGCATTGTCGATAGGACTGACTGTGGTCCTCTGGTTCAGAGCCGTGTTGAGGGGCTGAACCAGAGACTACGGCGCTTCTGTGATAGTCATGGCTGCAGATTCCTTGATCTTCGTCCTGGGGTTGAGTCTTGTAGGAATCCCTTGGATAGATCAGGGGTGCACTACACACGGGAATCGGCTACACGGGTGGCAGGGCTCGTGTGGAATGCATTGGGGGGGGGGGGGTTAGGCTGAGGGAGGATGACCCTGAGGAGGAAATTCAGTTGCGGACAGCCAAGATAAATTCAGCACCGCGTGTTAGGGGTAGCTTAAAAGAATCCCGAACATTAAAAGTTCTAGTAGTTAAATGCAGAATAGTTTGTAATAAACAACCTGAACTCGAAAACGTTATTCGTAGTACAGATGCTGATATCGTAATAGGCACAGAAAGTTGGTTAAAACCGGATATAGGTTCCGCCGAAATTTTTGATAGTAACATGAACATTTTCCGTAAGGATAGGTTGCATTCCCAAGGAGGTGGTGTATTTATAGCTGTTAGTAAGTACCTCCCATGTAGCGAAATAGATGTCCATACTGTCTGCGGAATCATCTGGATCAAGCTCAACGTAGCTAGGACAAAACTTGTGATAGGCTCGTTCTATCGTCCACCCGATGCAAGCGTAAATATTGCCGATGCCTTGAGAAATAATGTAAATAATATAGCACGGCAATTTCCGGACCATACAATAATGCTAGGAGGTGACTTTAACTTGCCAGATATCGATTGGACTAATTACGTTCACGTTACTGGGGGCAGGGATAAAGCAGCTTGTGAAATCATTCTAGACCTATTCTCAGATCACCATCTTGAACAGCTCGTAACTGAACCAACGCGATGCCTCAACGGTAACGAAAATATTTTAGATATAGTTGTTACAAATAGGCCCCAACCATTCACGGATATTTCTACCACCGCAGGAATAAGTGATCACAAAGCTGTAATTGCTACAGTAAAACTAACAACCACGCGCAGAAAGAGAAAAGAGAGGATCGTTTACAGATTCGAAAAGGCTTCAAAAGAGTATTTTAGAGGGTATTTGAGGCATAAGTACCACACCTTCTTAGTAGCAGGAGGCACCGTTGAAGAGAGGTGGCATCGATTCCTACATATACTCGGGGAAGGTATGAACTTGCATTATACCGAAACGGACAATCAGGGAAGAGAACGATCCCCCGTGGTACACACGGGAGGTTAAAAGGTTACTCAAGAAGCAAACGAAGATACATGCACGATCAAAAAGGACGATGCATCGGACTGATTTAGGTAAGTTAGAGGAGATAAAGGGACGTGTTAAGAATGTGATGCGTGAGGCATTTAATAACTTTCATGAAAATTCTCTTTCTAAGAGCCTCACTGAAAACCCTAAGAAATTTTGGTCGTATGTAAAAAAAGTTGTTGTAGTGGGAACAATAAGCCAGTTCTAATAAAAGACGGACGGGAGGTTGAAGACAGCCGCGACAAGGATACATTATTTAACACCGAATTCAAAAATTCATTCACGCAAGAAAGCATGGAAAACATCCCCACTTTACCACATCGTGTGGAATTAGAGATGGATCCGATAGAAATTGATAGCGTAGGAATTGTAAAGCAATTAAAACTCCTGAAGTGGGGTAAAGCGCCGGGTCCTGATGGTATACCGGTAAGAGTATTTTCTGAATAAGCGGAGGATACTGAACCATTTCTGTCAGATATATTCCGTAAATCACTAGAAGAGAGAAAAGTACCTTCTAGCTGGAAAATAGCCCAGGTAATTCCCGTTTTTAAGAAAGGAGACCGGAGTGATCCTAGGAATTATCGACCCATATCTCTAACATCGGTCTGCAGCAGAATTCTGGAACATGTCATATGCTCGATCATAATGAAGTTTCTAGATGAGAACGAGTTACTTACACCATGTCAACACGGATTTCGGAAGAAGAGATCGTGTGAAACACAATTGGCCCTATTTTCCCACGACATAATGAAAGTTATCGATGCAGGTTCGCAAGTTGATGCAGTTTTTTTGGATTTTCAGAAAGCTTTTGATTCTGTACCACACAACCGACTTTTAGCGAAGATTCGAGCTTACGGTATTTCGGCTCAGATTTGCGAGTGGATACGTGATTTTCTAACTGGTCGATCACAATATGTTGTTGTTGACGGGGAAGCCTCTTCTAAGATAAATGTTACTTCGGGCGTTCCTCAAGGGAGTGTACTAGGTCCACTTCTTTTCTTAATATTTATAAACGATCTAGGTGACACCGTCAAATGCTGGTTGCGATTGTTTGCCGACGATGCGGTTATCTATAGGGAAATAAGGTGCTCCGACGATTGCTTAGAAATTCAGCGTGATTTGGATGCTATTTTCGATTGGTGCCGTAAATGGCAGCTTACACTTAATTGCAAAAAGTGCAAGGCAATGCGGATAAGTAACAAGAAGAATCAGGTTGTTCACGAGTACAAAATAAACAATTCACCTGTTGAAACGGCTGATTCCGTGAAGTATCTGGGGGTGATAGTACAAAGCAACATGAAATGGGACATGCACATAACTTCCGTCGTAGGCAAGGCAATTCTAAATTGCGATTCATAGGTCGTATTTTGAGGAATTGTAATGCTCAAACAAAGGAGATAGCGTATAAAACACTAGTGCGTCCGCATCTGGATTACTGTTGTGGGGTTTGGGATCCGTATCGCAAGGTTCTGATTCACTCAGTTGAGAGGGCGCAGAGGAGAGCCGCTAGATTCGTGACTTGTTGTTACAGCCCTTATGAAAGCGTCACAGAATTGATACATAGATTGGGCTGGGATAGTTTGGAAGACAGACGACGTAGCTTGCGTTCGAATTTATTGGAGAATATGCGAAAAAAATTAAATTTCGAGTGCAATGAAATACTTCTTCCGCCAACCTATTTAGGTCACAATGACCGGAGGGATAAGATTAGAGAAATAAGATGCCGTACTAATACTTATATGTATTCCTTCTTTCCTCGCACTATTCGGGATTGGAATGGGTGAGTTTAGGATTGGTGCTTAGCACCCTCTGCCACCCACAATGTTTGTGATTTGCAGAGTATGGATGTAGATGTAGATGTAAATTATACAGCATAGCTGTTTCTTCCTCTCCCTGACTCCTTTACAAATAAACGGAAATTTTCCACTCCATTATGTCTAATGTTATCAGCTAGTTAATGGTCACTTTCATCCTTTCATTTCCATAAAATACTCCTAATTGTTTTTTATTCCTCGCCAATCTGAGCCTTATAAACTCCAAGCAATCTCTTCACCCATTTCCTATGTATCAATAACTCCCCACCAAACTTTAATTCATATCAATTACTGATTGAATTCTGTGGTAATTTCCATAAAAAAAAATGTAATTGCTTTCATTGCATCCTCTTCAATTCCTGTATTTGATACGCAAAATGTGGGTCACGTAAGAAGAGCATTGTGTATTTAAGGTCACACTAGTTATCTTAAACGATACATTCTGTTTTTTATCTACGTTCATGGCGAAGCAAAACTGAACGGCAAACTGCGGTCTTTTAAATTCAAGTGTCAAATCCAAGGAAGTTATTGTTATTCAGGGTATCATCATTTTTTCTCCAGTGCCACAACTACTAATTTTAGTGACTCAAGAGATAATCGTTTAATTCCACATCCTGCACACAGATTCTGTTAGATATATTTGGTGGATACAAATAACACTTACTTAATTTGAAAATGATTCCTATTGTCTAAAATACCACCAAACATGGTGGCCGAGCGGTTTCGCTTCGCTGGGGCCTGGTTTTCGGAAGAACGCGGATTCAAATCCCCATCCTGCTATCCAGATTTCGGGTTTCCATGGTTTCCCGAAATCACTTCAGGCAAATGCCTCGGTGGTTCCGTCAAAAAGCCATGACGGAATTCGTTCCTGTTTTCCCCAATTCTCTCCAGCCTCTAGTGTCCTATACGTCAATGAGGCAGGCTGAAGAAAATATTAAAATCCACTTTCGAACCTAGAAATGCGCTATCCCAACACCTGTAATACATTTGAGATACTATTGACCAATTAAATTTGTGCACAAGTGTCTTAATTTTTCAATTTACCGATATCGCTCCTGAGGCCATGCCATTGTTCAAAACCAGATAAAAATTCGTCCAGTAGCAGCTGCGTGAATCCGTCTTAGCGATACAGTCAGATAAAAATTACAAAAAGAGTTGATAATATCGCTGTATTTTTAAAAAAATCTTGTTTCAGGTTACATTTTTATTAAGTTTACTACTTATGCCACGAAATTCGTCAACGTTTAATTTGAGATTTGTTCTGTTAATTCACAGGTGAACTACCGAATGATAGTTGGCTGCCTAGGAGCAGCTCTGTTTTAACGTCGTTCTTGTAAATATTCTTTTCCTTCAGAACTTAGGTAGTATGTAAATGATTTAAACATGATCGTGCACATTTTTCGTTACTACCGTTGAAATTATCATTAATTCGGAAGATTTTATGTTGATTGAAAGGTAAATATTAATATTGTTCACAGCGCTTCTGTGTAAGCAATACTTGAAGAGGTCGGGACTGACGCGTGAACTAATTGTTTTATTTGAATTTTTAGAAAATATCATACGAAATTCTTATTCGTATCCCAAAGTCAATCTGTTACAGATTGTACGATATAAACACACCATAGCCGTGAATAAGTGAATTATTTCCGTATATATGAGAACTGTACGTATCTATATGAAAGATCAAACTACGTTTTTTCTTTGCTGCATAAATTTTATGATGACTATTTTGGGAACTCTCAATGTGCTACATTTTATGAAAAGTTTTGAAGTACGCGGATTTTGTTTATGTTTTCTCTGGCAGCTACGTAACTTGCCGGCAAAGAAAGTATCCTATGTCATAAGGTATCACTAAATGTATTTTCCCTGAAATCTATTCGTTAGCTTTTGCATGAGCTGTACCGATATGAGCAAAATTACAAAATATTCGGTTTTGGTTTCTGTATTATCGGGATCTTTGTAACTTATGGGATAAGAAGAATCTTATTATTATGTTCGCCGATGCCATATGCTACCACTATGTTTAGTTCCGATCCATCATTAGCTTTTATACTCACAGAAAAAAAAAAAAAAAAAAAAAAATAATTAAAAAAAAATTAAAATTTGCGGTATTGGCCGCTTTGTCATTACGGAGTATGTTACCAACCTGGGGAAAAAATGTATCCTATATATTAACCTATGACATAGCCATCATTAAGTACAGATAGGCGACAGTTTCAAAATTTACAGTTTTGGCTTTTGTTTCTTCGGGAAGTGCGTTACATATCTGGATACAAAGTGATTAACTATTTTTGTGTGCAGTTTCATTAAAATCCATCCATTAGATTTTGTGTGATGTGCGAGCAAACAAACAGTCACACAAAAATTTCAGATTTTGGTAACTCTGTCATCAGTAGTTAACACTGAAATTACTCTTTTGTAGAAAAATTTGTGTGCATCTTTTCCTTAATATGTAACAAATATAGGATCTTCGCGGCTTTGCCCACGTGACTAGACACCACGCAACAAAAACACCTACATGTCGTGTAAGAAGTTTTCTCGGTCCTAACCGAGCGGGGCGGTGTAACGGTTAGCGTTCTCGCCTCGCATTCGGGAGGACGGCGGTTCGAATCCCCGTCCGGGCATCCAGATTTCGGTTTTCCATGGTTTCCCCAAATCACTCCAGGCAAATGCCGGGATGCTTCCTTCAAAAAGACCATGGCCGAATCCCTTCCCATTCCTTGCCCCCATCCTTGCCCCCCATCCTTTCCCGTCTGTAAAGACCTCGATGTTAAAAAGAGACGTAAAGCAGTTACAAAAAAAAAAAAAAAAAAAAAAAAAAAAAAAAAAAAAAAAAAAAAAAAATTTCTCGGTCCTAGCTTCTTTCTTATGTCGGTGGTTTCGGCAGCTCTGTGAAAGGTTTGATTTTTGTTTTCTGTGTGACACTGTTCGTAGCGCCGCCCTCGATAATGCACTTGTTCTTGTTTATTTCAAAGGAAAACTTTTCCACTGATATTTTCGTCTGAGATCAAACGCCTCTGGCCCAGTGTTCCCTGTGTCTTACTATTATTAACTTTTTGCTAAATTTCCGTTCAGGTTCTAAATTTCGCTGACGTAAAACCACAATAAGTTAGCGAAGTGTGCCAGTGAACAGTGTAAATTTTTAACTAACCTGTTTTTTATTGTTCTCTTCTTCAAATGTGTAATTTTGAGGAGAAATTTTCGACAATCACAGTTGGACTTACGAAAACACTAATTATTTTGTCTGTATACTGCTGACAGAATTTTAACTATCACAATCTTCGCACACAACTTTTTTCTCTCAACTAATTAGCCGCTTTTGTCAGTTGTTACATTTAAATCGTGTCTCTTCAGTATGTTGAGAAAATTAAGTTATAAACAATAGATGCTAAGTAAAAGAATTTGTAAATTAGCCAAACCATTACAAAGAACAAAAATTCAAAACAATATTAACAGAATACAAAGAGCAAAATCAAAAGTATGTTTACGGAAAAAAAACTTCAAGCCGATGATTAGTGAAAATAAATTTCTGATGCCATAAACAACGAATATTAGCAAAAATTAGTACGCCGCAGAAAAAATAAAATTATCTAGGCCTGGTATCGAACTTTCGGTCGTTAGTACGGGAGGGATACATCCTAACAGGCAAAGCTATTCAGCTGACATCGTATCTAACATTTTTTACGGGTATGCCTTAGACAAATTTTAATTTTCGATTTTTAAAATTCGATTTCTCTTCAACGAAGGTAAACGAAAAAGGAATGTTTCTGAGTCTGTCTACCCACTTATCACGCATAAACTACCGGATAGATTTTAATAAAAAATACTCTTAATGGTACCTTATGTCACCGGGTAACATGCAGAATACTTTTTACCAAGAGTATTAAAATAGTTCCTGATGATACAGGAACCAAAACTGTAAATTCTGGAATCTTTGTCTGTACGTACACGTCTCAGGCAACAAGCTAACGAAATTTCAGCGAAACTGAGCATAGTGATAGCTCACGTCGTCAGTTAACATGAATGACACCAATTATACCGATTAATAAAATATTTATTTATTCGCCTGGAGTGATTTGGGGGAAACCATTGGAAACCCAAATCTGGATGTCCGGACGGGGATTCAAACCAGCGCCCTTCCGAATGCGAGGGCAGAGCGTTACCACTTACCTACCACGTTCGGTGATGCGGTGGAATTTTGGTGTGTTTGTGCACGGATGAAGCAAAAACCAACCATTTCAACGAAACTATATATTTGTTTACATCACGTTAGTAACTGCTAAAGTTATTTTTCGATGTAACATCGACATACTTAGAACTAAAATGGTTCGCTAATTTAATTGTTCTGTAATAAAATGTATCCATTTAACTTAGTCTGCCGCGCGCACAAAAGTCGTTTAACTACCAAATCTAGTGGTTTCTACATCTACATCTAGATCCATACTCTGCAATTCACAAACATTGCGGGTGGCAGAGGGTGCTAAGCACCAATCTTAATTCCGCGCATTCCAATACGGAATAGCGCGAGGAAAGAAAGAATATATAAAAGCATTAGTACGGCATCTTATTTCTCGAATCTTATCCCTCCGTTCATTGCGACCCAAATAGGTTGGCGGAAGAAGTATCTCACTGCACTCGTAGATCATAGAATTTCGCATATTCTCCAATACATTCAAACGCAAATGACGTCGTCTGTCTTCCAAACGATCCCAGCACAATCTATGTATCAATTCTGTGACGCTCTGTAAAAGAATTTTCTTCTTGGAATTTGGTAACTAAGAATGACTGATAAAATAGTATATATGGTGTATGGAAGGGGAAGGTGACAAAATTATCCACAATTACTAAAATGATATATGGTTTTTCTTTCTGTTGAAACTTGACAAATGAACTAATTACACTGTTTACAAAATTTCACTTATATATAGTAACTAACATGGGATAGCATGCACTCAAAAACTGCTGTGAAAAATTATCATATTAACAGGTTTTTAAGTAATTGACTGCTTATGAGTTGTTGGTAATATAATTGATATTGCTAATAGGTGTGTGTACTGTTCCACATAAATAGCAACTAACATAATATAATATGTAGTCACAAATTACAGTGAAACCTTACATGGTAACTGGTTGGTAAGAAAATAACTGGTTATTAGATGCTGGTAACAAGTGTATACACTGTTCCACATAATAAGTATTAATTAACTCGGGATTGTATTTGTAGATTACAGGAGATATTGGTTATACTAATGGGTTGTTGCTAACTTGTTGTCAATATATAATAATATTATCAATTATATAGTAATATTGACATTACTAATAAGTGTATGTACTGTTCCACATCCCCGAGATTATTCTCACATGGGATCAAAGTGAACATATCTATCTATCTATCTATCTATCTAAGGGCTGTAGCAACCAGTCACGGTTTTCCTTTGTACCCTCTCCACTGAGTCAATCAGACCCTTGCGATACGGATCCCAAACTCCACAATAGTAATCCACATAGCTCCTACGCTATTACCTTTGTATGAGCTTTACAATTCCTCAGAACACGACCTATGAATCGTAATTTACAATTAGCTTTGCCTAAGATGGAAGTTATGTCAAGTCCCATTTCATGTTGTTTTGTGCTATTCCCCCAGATACTTCAGGGAATCAACCGTGTCAACAACTGAATTTCTTACTTTGTACTCGTGAGCAAACTGATTCTTTTTGTTACTTATCGTATTGCCTTGCACTTTTTGCAATTAAGTGTAAGCTGTCATTTACGACACCATTCGGAAATAGCATCCATATCGCGCTGAATTTCTAAGCAATCATCAGAGCACCTTACTTCCCTATAGATCGCAACCAGCATTTAACGTTGTCACCTAGATCGTTTATAAAAAAAATAAGGAAAGAAGTGGTCCTATTACACTACCTTGAGGAACGCTTTATGCTGCTTTGTAATTTGGTAGAATATTGCGTCTCTTAGTTGTAGTTTTTTTTTTTTGTTTTTTTTGTGGCGGTAAGTTTGTATAAAAAGCTGGTAACGTATAATAATTATAAGTTGGGGAATTCGCTTTCAAGTTTGTAAAATACAGCCGTTATTTCTTTGGTATAAAATCGAACATGATTCATATGTACCGGAAAATCCCCTGCATATTTGTTTTTGTAAATGTTTCCGGTCCATTTAGTGAAGTTCAGTGAACCGTTGTTCAGTTTTATTTTAGTAAATTGTCTACAATTCGCAGTTTTATTCACTGCAGACCAATTACTAACGAAGGATTTAGATTTCTTAATTAGAAATACATATAATTTATAGCAGTTATTTACATGGAACTATACAAAGCCATTAACAATTGACACGATCCTCTGTAAATAGTTCAAGCTTGTCAGATAAGATGGCTAATATGAAGAGTATACACGCAATGGTTGGAAGTAAAAACACATTTTTCTATACTTAGCCAAGATAGAGCGGTCTGGTGGCTTTATGGTTAAGGCGCTCGGTTTGATTTTGAAAGGTTTTTAACTCGACCTACACTTTTGGCATAACTTGCTGTGTAATGTGAAGTACGGCACACCGCTTCCGTGGTTCAGATTCCACTGTAAACTGTAGGTCCCCTCTGCCCGGTCGGATTATCGGATTACATTAAGGCGACTACGAGGGGGCGGGATGAGCATCCAATAAAAATCCCGGCACCATGTTATTATAACCACACGAACCTGTAGCCAAGATGGATGAAAGATGTCACACGTAAGAGTAATTGCACTCATTGTATTCGAACGACAAGAATTATGCACGCATTTTCTGTTTATATCCAGTATTAATTGAGAGGAATAGAGTAAATAAAAAATTTTCGAGTCAAAAGAGACAGACCATACAAAAACGTGTAACATATTGACCAACCTTGATTAAAGTATTTGACTTTTATTTTATTTTAATAAAAGCGATAGAATAGATAATTATACCTTTTTTGTTTGTAACTAAATATGTAATTTTACATTTAGTGGTATAATTAGCAAGTTATGGTAGAAGTTCAATATTTTTAGTGATTTTTTGGTGGTTTAAGAAGTCAAATTTAGGGCGTACCCACTTGAACAGTTGGTAATGCTAGAGTCTTTAAATCATATAAACTATAACAGATTGTCTTTGCGATTCAATTAGGAAATTTGTATCATAGTTTATACACATACAAATTAAGCGATCTGTTCGTGCACACGCCACGGAGTACAACTTCAAACATTGCTTGCAGAGAAGCCATGCGAACCATACTGAAGAGTGCATGAGGGTGATCCACAACCATAAAATCTTCCGCACCAGCGGCAATTTCAAGATATGATAGAAACAAACGATGCGCACAAACTTGTTGGATACATTTCCACACTACCTAAGTTCAGAAGGAGGTCCAAGAAAGAGGAGCTCCACGGCTTTTCACTATCCAACCAACATTTTTTTGATAGTTTATCTGTGAATTAACAAATCTCAAATTTCGCATGGACGAAGGCGCGAGAACAACTAGTTTCTATATAAGTAAAGATATGATTGCTTGGTATATTGTTGTATACCTTACTCCAAAGATTTACAGTTTACGCTGAGGAAAGCATAGGTGTGATCACGGCGGCTTTAGGAAAGATCAGTAGGTTATTAACGAAATAGACAGCAGAAAACATGTGATGGAGAAACAATGAAAGTACGGGCTCTTCACTACTTGCAACAACTTGACGACAACGTATTCATAACTGGATAACCACAACAAGTTTGATTTCCAGGAAAACGTATTAAAATTTAAAAAAAAGAAGCTATTTCGGAATGCCCAAAAAGGTTCACTTTTTTATTTCAGAATTTCCACGAACGAATGTTATATAAATCTTTCGGTTTTTAATATAACATCGCATAAAGTGTTCAGACAAATGAAAATATCAGCGTTGGGTATCTCACTAAGGTAGAAAAACCATACCTTCTTTTCGTATTCTGAAAAATAATTAAAATTAGTTATACTGTACAAAGAATTATAGAAATTTTTCGGGAAATTGAGGATAAGGTAAATGTGGTAGGAATACCGTTGTAAAAACATTCATGGAAATGTCAAGAAGAAATAGGACCACAATGTTACTAAAATTTGAAGGGAAAAAAATTGCCGTACAACAAAACGGACGATGATAATGGGCACTAAGAAATAAAGAGATAAAAACACAAAGTGATAACTGAGAACTGGGTAGACTCTTAAAATCTAAAACCTTTTCAACAAATATTAAGCTCAGAGAACGAGTGTGGTATAATTACTGTGATGACAGACACAAAAATTCAGCTGTTGTAGTACTGGCATTATTTTGGATTCTTGTAGGGATTAAGTGGAGGTTAAATCAAGAAGGTTTCTTATGTGTCACAGCTGTCGTTGAGAATGTTAGTCTTAAAGCCTCCGCATACCACTAAATCACAGTAAATAGACTTAAATAGACATTACAATAATGATTATTCTCAGTTTTACAATGTAGCTTCACTGTCCTACACAGTTATAAAATCTTTAATGTTAAAATGAATGTTATTTCTAACAAAAGAGGCAACTACTTACTGCTAGTCTCCTGCCTTAATTACGGGAAACTACTGAAAACCTAAATCTTGATGGCGTCGTCTCAAGATTCAATGCCGTTTCTATCGAATGCTAGACCATCACTGTTAACCCACCAATCGTACGTAAACTTCTCCTCTCTTAATAAATTTATGTGAAAGATTTCGGACGATAATGTTACAAGGTTAAAAGTATTCACATACAGCTTTCACATTTCAATTTATGCACAAGACAGTCAATAACTGTCTTCATAATCTTTTTTTGTTACCTGTTTGGAGTCTGATGGGATCAACAAGTTTCCAAAGTCCAGGTGTAGTTTAACAAATTCTCGTTTACGGATGCAACTATGTAAGCGAAGACAAGAGTAGCGCATCGTAATATACCCAACTCCATCACGAACGTACTCGACCATAGTGTAGCCTTACCACGTGTTACATGTGCAGACAACGTGATTTGTGACGCAGTGGTTGAGCGTCTGCGGCGAGCCGCTCCGCTGTTGTCGCGTTCCTCTCGTGCCAGGCATTCCGAGATGCCGTCAAAACCTGCCTCATTCTGCCTGCCCGTCCGGCCAGCGCTCTCACGCAGGGTGAAAACATCACCAGCTTCTGCCTCCACAACTCTTACAAACTACTACACATACAGATACCTCAACAGTGGCAACAACAGTGATACATGACACAAAAAATCAAAGTTAACATTGAGTGAGGGTTGAGTCTGAGAACATACGAAAGAATACGAAAAAGTTATTAGACTGTTGAAAACATTCCGAGATAGCACCCACGAGGATTGGGAAGTTTCTTGTTGTACCAGTTGTAAATTTCACTGCCGTTCAAGTGGCCTTTGGGTGTCATGGGAAGGCAGGAAGAGGGTGAAGAGAGTGTTGAGAATGTACAAGACGTATATTGGTGATGGGACTTGGAACAATATTGGTGGAAGAATAAGGAGTAGTGAATGGTACAGAAAAGTTGACAAAGAGCAAAGCTGGCAGTCGATTTCATGCATAAGGGAGCGTGAAAATTTTCCTTTGTGGGTATGGGTTTCAGGAATTGGATTTATCTTAAACGCTGGAGGAATTTCAAATTTATAAATGGCAAAAGTATATGGACGGGGAAATTTTACATCCAAAATATATAAGATATTAATTAAATAATAAGTAAGCGGTAAATAGATGACTAGGAGATTGCCACCGGAGCATGCACTCTATCGCTATTCAAATCAAAAAGTGCTAGTAGGATAGCCAATTACAAACAGTGAGATGTTTCCGCAAAACTCAAGCACTCAATAGTTTTAAGTTCTGGACACAGGCTGTTATGGAGATCTGAACTTTTGTGTCGGATTCCTTCATAATTTTTAAATAATAAACTGATTTCACCTAACAATATGACCCTCTCCTCATCAAGAACGGGCCACTTGACAAAACGCTGGCCAAGTATCCTGATACCGACTACTAACATGTGGACACTTGGCACCAAGTCGGTTGGAGAAAGCTCTTCTGTGATAATCTCCAAATTATGTAGTTTTTGTTGTTGTTGTGGTTTTACGCCTCATCAACATCGAGGTCATTAGAGACGAAAAAGGATGGGGTGCAAGAAATGGGAAGGAATCCGGCCATGGACTTTTAAAGGAAGAATCCCGGCATTCACCTAGAGTGATTTGTGGAAACCGTGGAAACACAAACTAGATGCCGGACGGAGATTCGAACCAGCATCCTCCCGAATGCTCACCCACCACGCTCGGTGAAAATTATGTACTATAATAGGCTGAAGGAGGGGCTAACATCAGTTGCAAATTAAGCCACGTAAATACTGTTTGTTACTCGTATAATCTTACTGAATAGTCTCGAGTTCCATCCGTCATACTGAGAAAGAATAGGCCTACAATATTGTTAGAAAGGAATGGTTCAAAATAAGACACAATATGAAAACCTATATATCTTTCTCGGTCACTTTAAATGCTTCATTGAAAGATATAACACAATGCATTCACTTCCATTTATTAAAATTTGTGTATATTCCCTGGTTTTGCATTTAATTCTTGTTTAATTATTCCTATGACACCGTCCACTTGAACGTTGCTGAAAAGCAAGATTACAACAACAAACAAAACAAAAAAAGTATTTCGTTTGTACTAACATTTTCGCCTTCTCCCACTGAATTCTATGGCCTTCTACCTGGTACTCCGCTACTGCTCGAGGCTATGCGAAAACAATAAACTGCAAAAAGATACATCTCTTCTACAATATTTACATGAATATAAATTTAGAAATAATTTTTTGATCAGTTTTCTCGGATAAGTATTTTTAGGCCGGCCTCGGTAGCGTAGGGGCTCCGCGTGCCGAAGGTCGCTAATTCGAGTCCGGCCGCTGGCATGGGTTTTTAAGTTTTATGTCTGTGAATGTCATGTCCATCCTATAGTGTGTCTAATTAGCTGGAAAAATGCATGGCCTAAGATGCCGAAAGCCATAAAAATAAGAATTTTTAGAAAATAAAGGGGAATTAAATTCTTGCGAAACAATTAGTAGAAAACGCGGGGGAAAAAAAAACTAAACATTTTCAGATTGGATGGTTCTAAGCTTTTACCTGATTCCTTAAACTATCCACTAAACTCCCAAAATAATTTCAACTTCATGATTTTTTCAATTTTTCTTTATGTTCATGCTTGGTGTAGTAACAACTACAATAGAGCGAAATCACAGATTCTACATCAAAGGATTTAGTAGCTATGATGCTATCACCGACAAAGAAATGAGTTATTACATTAGGACTCCAATTTCATTCAGGAGGCATCGCACCCTAAAAAAAAAATTTTTTTTTGCTATGCCTCGTTGAAAATCAAGGTTATAAGAGGAGGTAGATGATTGGGACTAACGAACGTGAAGGAAATTACCCATGTTCTTTTGTAGGAACGGTCCCAGTATTCGCCCGGAGTGATTTCTGAAAACCACGGAAATCCAAAATCGAATGATTGGACGGGGCATCGAATCCTCGTCCTCCAAAATGCCGGGATTGAGCGTAAACTGCTCTTCCATCAGTCTCGGTGAAATCAGTGGAGAAGTCTGTAAAAAAAATCTTTTCTGGTGGCAAGTAACGGAGCGATATACTGTAAAACGCTGTTATTAAACATACTGCAAGTTTAAGGACACGCAGAAATGAAAACTATTCAAATAGTCTCACATAAATGAATTTCAACATTGTATGCTACATGCAGATCTTCATGAAACATTGGTTATTTAATGCCAGTTATCAATCAAATACACACAAAGATCAGGAAACTAATACAAATAAAACTTTATCAAAATTACACCACTGTTAAATTTGCATTTTTTTTACAAGTATTAGATACTGTCTACTACTATTTGTCGTACACTGAAGATAAGAACTATTTACTATTCGATTATTGTAATACATTTTCCACCTGACGTTTTGAAATCACTTAGCATTTGATGTTATCTTGTGATAAAACAAGCGACGTCATACCTGAGCGAAAATAGAATTACTATTGTCTTATTTTTACAAGAAGGGTATTTATTAGCCACGTTTTCAATAAGCTCTTCTCCTACTCACAAAAAAAGATCACTGATACGTACCTACAACTAAGTTGCAACCAGTACCGTTGTTTGAAAACTGTTATAATGAATTCTAGTTAATTTTTACTATCAAAAGTACACACTTTCACTTTGTTCGACATTTATTTCTTACAGACGAACAAGCCAAACAAAACAACGAACAATGAAATAAACAGCAAAAGAGTGGAGATGGAAACTAAGGATCTGAATACATACTCTGCTTTTTGCAATACATCAAATCTTAAGACGAATGTACAAAATTTTAAACTTGTTTAAAATTCGAAGATACTCATTGTAAATAACATTTACTGGAAATAAACGAAAGAACTACACTATATGTTTATTGACAAAAGAGATCTATCTACGTATTTGTTATTAATTCGAGGATCGTTGATACGTGAAGACTGAATACAAGCTGATTAGTTAACATGTAAAGAATTTATTGTTCCGCTGTTACTCCGCTTTCAGTACAAATTAGGTTCGATATCCCGTTGAGAATGAGAAGTGTGGCCCAATCAGTGCACACGAGTTATGTTACCGCTCACTTCATAACTAACAGTTACTTGAGTTATCTGGAGCTATTCCAAAGGTGATAATTCTTGAAACACAACCACGTAAAAATTGTACTTTACATGAATGCTTTTAACAACAGCACGAAACCACAACGCTTCCAACAAGCAAAATATTCACAGATCTTCATTCCAGAAATCTACACCTATACAACCAAACCAGGGCATAAATGTTCCAGAAAAACTCGAAAACGAATGAGTAGATTTCGATGGGGTTATTACCATTTTAAAACTTTAGATTAGAGTTCTTTGGTATATTTTATGTTTCACCGTTACTTATTCTTAAACGGATAGTGTGGAACACCAAAGATGAAATACCAATTAGATGTTGTATAATGCATATCTCAAGCAGCGTAGCTACAATCTCTGACTACTAACAGAACTTGATCGTCACTGCTGCTTTTTACGCGAAAGCCTTGCGTACTACTAATAAAAGATTTTTTTTTTTTCTACTGTTAACGTCTCTTAACAGCGAGGTCTTTAGAGACGGGAAAGGATGGGGAGTAAGGAATGGGAGGAAATTCGGCCATTTGCCTGGAGTGATTTGGGAAACCATGGAAAACCCAAATCTGGATACCCGAACGGGGATTCGAACCGCCGTCCTCCCAAATGCGAGGCCAGAACGCTAACTGTTACACCACCACGCGCGGTAAAGAAATTTTTGAAAATAATTCTGAATACTTGATATTTAACTGTACAGGCGCGGAACATATTTTATTTTTGATCTCCAGTGCCAGATGAAGTAGCATAATGAGAAAATGCTCCGCTCCAGCGGCAGATGAGGCACATCTGCCTTCCAGGAAGATACGTATGTAACCAAAAAAACATACCCTTTCACTGAACAGCAAATAACGGTCACAAGCATCAGTGGGAAAATGTCTGATCGAGCCCGTGTGTGAACGGTAAGTGGAGGACGCGAGTTCAAATCCCTGCAAAGTCATCCAAATTTCGGTTTTCCTTCCTGGTGCTGTTCCTCGATCATCTCCCGGCTTTATTGGCGTAGGTGTCGACGAGCTTTAGCGCCTCAATAAAACAAAAAGGAAACTGTCTGACTGGAGATCGAGCCAGTGTCCCTGATTTGAATCACATTTCGCTGTCCGTGATATTTTAGATTCCAGTAAAACTGTATGCACTCTTCATTCGCTGGATTATCGGGTTCCATATGGCATCTACGACGATTGAGAATGGGCCGACCGCTTTAAATTCTAACAATAAGGGACTGGACAACTCTTTGGCCAGTAATGCTATATGTATTATTCTACAAAATCAGTTTGTACCAAGATACGACAACGTCGCCCTAGCATCTAATGCTCCTTGTTTGCAATTAGACAACTGAAAGAATTCAATATTATTTATAAAATAATTACTTATTTGATTCCAGACCCAAAACTGTAATGCCCTGGTTCGTAAATATTAAAGAAGATCTTAATTTGATGGGGCTAGAACCAGAAGATGCTTTAAACAGAGATATGTTTCGGAAGAAGTTAATGACAAATGGGACAAGCCAAGACGAACACTCCATCAGAACATAAGGATAGTATTCCCGTTTTCCCACGCCGTGGCGAGTCGGTGATGGAATCATTACGAATAGATACTGCAGGTATCGTTAAGCAATTAGAGCTCCTGAAGTGGGGGAAAGCACCGGGCCCGGATGGAATTCCAGTAAGAGTATTTTCAGAGTATGCTGCAGAAATCGGGCCATTTCTGTATGATATATTCAGTAAATCATTAGAAGAGCGAAAAGTACCTTCAGACTGGAAAATCGCGCAAGTAACTCCGATTTGCAAAAAAGGTGATCGAAGTGATCCTGGGAACTATCGTCCCATATCTATAACATCTGTTTGTAGTAGAGTTATGGAGCATATTATATGCTCGAACATTATGAATTTTCTAGATGATAATAATTTGCTTACAACAAATCAACATGGATTTCGGAAGAAAAGATCATGTGAAACACAGCTGGCCCTATTTACACACGACGTAATGAAAGTTATCGATACAGGTTCACAAGTAGATGCAATTTTTTTAGATTTCCAGAAAGCCTTTGACTCTGTGCCACACAACCACCTTTTAGCGAAGCTTCGAGCTTACGGTATATCGGATCAGCTTTGTGAATGGATAAAGGATTTTCTAACTGGTCGGTCGCAGTATGTTGTCGTTGAAGGAGAAAGTTCTTCTAATCTAGATGTTACATCGGGTGTACCTCAAGGAAGTGTAATAGGACCACTTCTTTTCTTAATTTTTATAAACGATCTCGGAGACAAAGTGAAAAGCCTTTTTAGATTGTTTGCTGATGATGCGGTTATTTATAGGGAAGTAAGAACTTTGGCCGATTGCTTAGAAATTCAGCGCGATCTGGATGTTATTTTGGCTTGGTGCGCTGAGTGGCAACTTACTCTAAACTGTAAAAAGTGCAAGACAATGAGCATAACTAACAAAAAGAATCCGATTGTTCAGAAATACGAGTTAAACAATACAGTTATTGATATGGTCGATTCTATTAAATATTTGGGAGTAACAGTACAAAGGAACATGAAATGGGACATACACATTAATTCTTTAGTAGGTAGAGCAAATTCTAGGCTGCGATTCATAGGTAGAATCTTGAAAAATTGTAATGAACAAACAAAGGAGATAGCGTACAAATCTCTTGTGCGTCCACATTTGGATTATTGTTGTGCCATTTGGGACCCGTTTCGTAAGGGATTGATCGAAAGTATAGAGAAAGTACAGAGAAGAGCCGCTCGATTCGTGACCGCTTGCTACAGTCCTTATGAAAGCGTCACAGAACTGATTAGTAGATTAGGTTGGGAGTCTCTGGTAGATAGACGACACACGTTTTGTTTAAACTTATTGGAAAACATGCGTACTCCAACTTTCACTTATGAGTGTAGTGAAATACTTCTTCCACCAACCTATTTGAGTCGGAAGGACAGGAAAGATAAAATTAGAGAAATAAGGTGCCGGACTGATTCTTATATGAATTCTTTTTTCCCTCGTACCATTAGGGATTGGAATGCACAGCAAAGAGATTAGCTTTGGTGCTGAGCACCCTCTGCCACCCACAATTTTGTGAATTGCAGAGTATATATGTAGATGTAGATGTAGAAGACGCGGTACACTCTGGACAGAGGAGCGCAAACAGGCGCGTTCAAAACGAATGAAGGAGTTCTGGGCCCAAAAGAAGAAGAAACTCGTTGCCAAATGCACAAAGGCTTAACGTGGTCCTAGTTGGCCTCGACGAATAAATAAATATAAATAATTAGAGCGATGTAAGTGACACATCCAGCTGGGTTCGAACCGCCGAGGAGCCAGACGGAACTCCGTCGGCAGATGAGTGGGCTCCTTATCAGCGTAGGGTTTGAGCCGATTTCCGGAGAGTCTTGACGTCTGTCTTTCATATGGGCCATGTTTTAGCTCTCCACTTGCTCTTTGTAATCGCAGTGGGTCAGTAGTAGGTCATCATTGCTCTCAACAGAAAAAGAACACGAATGGCTGGCTTCTTCAGACAAGGCGGGGAACAACGGCAACAACGGATGTGACTATACTGAAACAGCCACAGTGTGAGAAATCTGTGTGGCGGGATGTTTTCCTTACAATAATTAAAAAGTAATTCAATAGCCCTCACCATCTTCATATTATGCATATCGGACACCACTGAGGAATAAATAAGAAAATGACAAAAATTTAAGTCACCTTTATCTATTTTTTGTCTATTTGGTATTCAAGGAATCTATAGAGCCCGTTAGTAACTTACATAATCGAGAAGTTTAATAGCACATTGATACACATGAGTGGTTATTTGTTCTGATCAATGACCATTATAGTTTATACATTTAACACTCAATGGGACACAACACAACACAATATTTAAACATCGTAAATAACATTTGTATAATATCTGTTGATTTAACTGTCTTACGTTATCAGCATGTTAACCTTGCTTCGGTGCAGTATGTAAGATACTCACCAAAATATTTATTTTCTTCGATAGCTTTGGATGATTTTTTAAACATAACTAGAATTCATCTCTCAGCGATAGTACAAACAATTGTCTGCTTTTCACAAAGAAAAACTTATTATTAATAATAAATAAATGCAGTTAAATGCAGTAAAAAGTACCTAAAAGCTTTTATAAGAAGCCGTGTATTTTCAAATGTTGCAAGTAGTCAGCAGCAATTTTTACATTTCTAATTGCAGAAAAATGGAACAAAATGAAATGGGGTACAATAGAGAGATAAAGAAATATTGGACACAACTAAAGAAGCCGACCGTGAAAATTGTGTAACAGAAAAAAAATAATAAAAAATCAGGTGATACGTCAGGGCAAAAACGCGTTCACGGTGAAGCAGAAAAACTGCAGTGGAGATACTTTAAAACTTATATAAAGAGATAAAAATATAAGAGCTAGAAATGTGAAGAAGTAGTGAATGAAATGGCTGGAGAGTTGTTGCTGAATGTAGAATACAGAATTTTTTTAGAAATTGGAAGAGATGATTGACTATTACAGGTGCTCATAAAATGAAGGCAACCACTAGCAGCAATATGACGGGGATGGCCTGGATCACAGTATACTAGAAACAAAGGAAGAAGTTGATAATGATGTTGGAGGAGATCTTGTTTTAATGATATAATTTGACAGAACTTTGAATAAGGCAGTAAGTATTGATAAGATTCCTGCAGAACTACTTAAAATTCTAGGAGAAGAAATAATCAAATGATGCAAAATAAAGGAGATCCAACCGATTTACATAAGAGTACCAGCTTTGCATTTCAAAATAAACCAAAGCTAGGGAATATGAAAACTACAGTATAATAAGTGTTACATCGTACGCTTAAAAATTGATAACTAGCTCGTATACTGTGTAAGAATCTAAATGTAAATTCAATGTGTGTTGGATTCAGATTAATGTAGATTTAGAAAAAAAATCAGGGTGCAAGGGAAGCAATTTTGTACTAACGACTGAAACTTGAAGAATGAACGAAGAAAAGTGAGAATAAAATTATTGCGTTTGTGGATTTATAAGAAAAGATGTTCACCACTTTAAATAAGTTAGGGCTACGATATGGAGATATCAGAATAATTTAAATGTATATAAGAATTAGACAGTTTTAATAAAAGGAGAGAATCACAAGAGACAAGGACCAATAAAAGTTGAATTGAGGCAAGGTTACAGTCCAGTATTTTCTAGGAATCAAGAAAATGAAAGGAAAATGGTGTCCTTTCAGCAGTAAGAGCGAGATTATAAATAAATTATTGTGTGAACAAACCAAAGGAAGGCAATGATCATGAATAATAATACCGAGATTAATCGTATATATTATTTCTATAAGGTTTTTTTGTCACAAGTCATTACCTCCCTTCATACTTAACCGAAATGAATGAATGAGGTATCATTTTAAAGCTTATGGTCCCCACTTTGGTCACATCAAATTTTAAGAAGGGAACTTTTAGGAATTCGACCCTTAATGGGCAAAAATGTCAATATTTCTAAAATGCTGTTTTTTGTGTTACGTGTCATTTATCTCCCTGGATACCTATCTGAAATATCATTTTAAAGATTAAGATCTCCGCTTTGGTAACATCATATATTAAAGACAGGAATTTTTTGAAATTCGACCCTTAAAGGGCAAAATTACCATTATATCCATAACTATTATTGTCAGCAGCTATTTACGAGTATATCCCTTGATATTGTAGCGGTATGTGCGGTAGGAAGTTAAGGGTGAAAATCTTTTACTTTTTTTTATAATTCAAAGAAACCCTAGGCTGCTAATTTATTGGGTACTCATAATGGCGTACAGGCTAGGCTTATTTATCGTTAACATTGACACATTGAAATATGATAAAAAGAACTATGCAAAGCCTCTTCTTACAATTGCCAACATATTAACAAATAAACAAAGCATTAAAACACAACCACTTTTAAAATTAATCTTGAAATAAACTCCCAATGTTAATTGGCAAGCAAGAAAGGTTCACACTTGATTTTTTTAAATGAAAGTTCCCTTCACAATGATCGGGAACCATAAATCAAATACAGTATTGACATTAACTGTATCCGATCACAAATGCCGGGCGCCAGGATAATTTAAATTATCCACCAAGTGTGGCTTTAAGAAAGTCTGCCCCAGCTAGATCAATATTTGGGGGTGCGAGAACTCCTAATCATTCAGTGGTAGTTACAGGGCTGTACTCAATGACCGAATAAAAGTACCACACTGCACTGTAGAATTATTACCGTGACGGCGATGTATTTCCCGCGACGGCGGAATTACTATAGCCCCTTGGCTATAGCGCACAATGCACCACGTCCGTCAGCAAGCGTACTGGATGCGTGCACAGTGACCTCACTGTACAAGACACGCTTATTGACCCTCAGGTTCAATGCCAAGACGGAGCGAACTCCAGCTTCGGAAGATCCGCTCCTTCCAGTCTGAAGGCTCGGAGTTAAGTCCTCTCCAGCGTCCGCCGGAAAAAGCCTCCTCCCCTCGCTCGTGGTTTACATTGAGCAAATATACACCGGCATTACAAAATGCAAAGGAAAGTCTCTCTCGATTGGTTCTGCCGTTCTCAAGCTCCTCCTTCCGGCTGTCACGATAGGCGAACATTGTCTTCCTCGATTCGTGCGAACTCGGGATAGCCTCGGACTTATTCGTCACCTGTGACCTCCAAACTTCCCGTTCGGAATCCTGGGGTTTGGATATGATCATTCACCCCAGTGTACAGTTTCCTCGGAGCCAAGGGATTACACGCTTGACCAAATGCGTGAGAAAGGGTAGCTGGTGTCCATTGTCCCTGGCAGCCGCCGGCCTGTCGCGACAATCTGGCGCGTCTAGCTCAGGTCCCACAAACGCTGACAATCCTCTCCCTAAACTTCCTTTCTTATTCTTTTTATATATAAAAATATACAAAATATTATATATAAAAATGTACGGAATGACCCATATTTGGTCATTCTGTTACAATATCTGACCGAAATCAAGAAATGAGGTATTATTTTAGAAATTAAGGTCTCCACTTTGGTCTAGTTATATTTTAAAAAAGGAATTTTTCGGAATTCTACCCTTAAAGCGCAAAAGTATTAATATTTCTACAACGCGTTTTTGTATCACGAGCCATTTATCTCCCTTGATACCCAACCGATACAGATAAATGAGGTATCATATTAAAGACTAAGGTCTCTGTTGTGATCACATTATATATTAAGAAAGGAATTTTTCGTAATTCGACCCTTAAAGGGCAAAAATGACAATATTTCTAAAATGCGTTTATTGTGTATCCAGCCATTTATTTCCATGGATATCTAACCGAAATCCATAAATGAGGTAGGATTATGAAGAGTAATATCTCAGCTTTGGTGACATCATATATTAAGAAAGAATTTTTGGGGATTTCAGCTCTTAAAGGAAAAAAAGTATAGATTGTTCTACAACGCATTTTTGTGTCATGAGCCATTTATCTCCATTAATATCTAACCGAGATAGATAAATGAGGTATCATCTAATGTGGCAAAATAGATAAATGGGGTATAATTCTAGAGATTAAGGTCTCCACTGTGGTAACATCATATTTTAATAATGGATTTTTCTAAATTGAACCCTTAAAGGGCAAAAATATCAGTATTTCTAAAATGGGTTTTTTGTGTCTCAAGTAATTTATCTCTTCTGATAATTAAACAAAATTGAGGTATCATTTTAAAGACTCGGATCTTCGTAATGCCTTCGGTTTCGTTACACTATATTTTAAGAAAGGAATTTTTCAAAATTTGATCCTTAAAGGGCAAAAGTATTAATATTTCTACTATGCATTTTTCTGTCACGAGCCATTTATCTCCCTTGACGCCTAACCGAAATCGATAAATGAGGTATCATTCTAAAGACCAAAGCGTCCGCTTCGGTCACACCATATTTTATAAATGGATTTTTTTTTCTAAATTCATTCCTTAAAGGGCAAAAGCATCAATATTATTTCTACAACTTTTTATTATTATTACGATCCATCTACTTCCTTCGGTAACTAACCGAAATCAATAAATGACACATCGTTTGAAACATTAAGGTCTCCAGTTAGGTAAAATTATAAGTTAAGAAAGAATTTTTTGGAATTTGATGCTTAAAGAGGACGCGCGTATGAGACAGTTCAGAGCCAAGTCTCTAGATTGCAGCAGCAGATATCACACAGATGTCAATAAACTGTTTTTTATACAATAAGTAGTTTTTCGGATATTTATTTCTGTTACAGAAACATATATGTTTTGCTATAGAATTCCAAAAATGTAAACGTTTTATTCGCACAGCAACACATATCACAGAAATGTTGATATTCCGTGTGCATTTTGTTTATGTTGGTTGTATTTGATAAGGTCAATGACAGTTTGTCATACGTAGAGTGTGTTTTAAAGTTTCGTAATATGTTGTAAGTATTTTGATGGTTACCTATTACACTAAACAAATAAATATTTTCTACGAAACTCCGGTTCTACTTTTCACTTTATTACAAGCATTCAACCTCACTATTCATCGTATTTTATAAGCGAAATTTTCACACGGGTCATCTAGTCATTTATTCATTTGGTTATTTAATAAGAACCATACAGTCAACTATTAATTTATATAACAAGCAGCATAAAAATTGAACCTCATTTTAGTATAAATGACTGGTCACTGAGTCATGCTGAGATATATATGTATTACAATGTTTAGATCTCTGACTGTAGTTCGTTAAATATACACTGAAGGGCCAAAAGATGCGAATATCCAGGTGGTGTGTTTTTGTTCGTGAAATGTGTAGCTTATGAGGCGTAAATTGGTTACCGTCCCAACATTCGCCTAGGAGATTGCGAAAAAATCGCCTAAAACAGCAATCATGAAGTCCGGTACGAGGGGGCCAGGACTCCTTGTGTGGTGGCGCCTTAACCCAGGCAGCCCCATACAGGCCGATAGTTGCTAAGACTGACTAATAGTAATTTCGTGTGGTGTTAATGACTTACTGGCAGAGTTTTTTTTTTTAAATTTTATTATTTTAATGGCATTTGGTTAGAGACCACACAGCCAATCTACATTTTTACAAAGCTTCTTACATCCATTTGCGTAACTTATCTATTTACACATTTCCTTATCTATATTAGGTAAAACTTATTACAATCTTGTTGAATGTATATGATATTTACAATATTCAAATTTCAAGTGCCTTCTTAAGTACCGTAATCTAAAAAGCGTTGCTAGACAATACATCAACTAGACTTAGTAATCGGCGGTTCTGTATATCCATTATTTTCTATTGATTTGTCTAAATCGCCTTATTTCTTTGACAAATAATCTGTAGAGGCTTTAAACGCAGCCAAAATATACCACTGAAATTTATCGATAATCCGAAGTTTTTCTTATCGGTTTCTAAATTGAGAGCAGTGAAATTATTTCTTGAATGGTCCTCTCACACTGAAATTTTTCGATCATATTACTGTCAGAAGGACGAATACCTTTTGCCTGCTTAACGTCTCTTAACAGCGAGGTCTTTAGAGACGGGAAAGGATGGGGGGCAAGGTATGGGAAGGAATTCAGCCATGGCCTTTTTGAAGGAAGCATCCCGGCATTTGCCTGGAATGATTTGCGGATTTGATGATGAGTTACACACGTTGCCATTTGTAATGCTCATTACAATAAAAGATTGAGTTATGCTAGAGATTTCAGGATATCTGAACTGCCTTACGGCATATCGCCGCTATAGCTGAGAGCCTTCCTGTGGAAATGCTATGTATCTCAAACATCGAACCTGATCTCGTTAGCTGCTCGTTCGAAAAGGATGGATGGTACAAATTAATAAAAATAAATAACCTATCTGCTTCAGAAGGACTTTCTATGTGATCTGTGTACTGTTTTTCTTACAAAAAATTAGTTTATGATCAATCTAATGTTTATGAATAAACATTTAACCCTACCAAGCAAGTAATTTTATTTCACCTTGTATAGTCTATAGGTTCCTGCGTTGATTCGAAATATATAAATTGCAGTCGATGTCAGCATTTATATACAGTAAAGCTAATGTTGGTTGACGATGCTACTTGGCAGAACTCTGTCGCAGGTCAGGGGGCGGGGAGCCCCAGCGGTCACTGCTGGTTTCTATTCCGGGAGCCTTGTGCGCTATATTTACGCACCGAGACTGTTGCCGGGCGCCCATATTCACAGCGGCGGCGCTTCGCACAGTTGACGTACAGTTGTTTTGACACGGGCAGACACCATTTTATTTGTACAAAATCACCATATTCGATTAAAACCACTGAAATTACTTGACTTACAAGTTAAGTTTTAATTTTTGTGTCGTCGTTTTTTTTATGTTTTTTTTTATTTTTCAGTTTTCGCGGCAAAACCTGTACAAGATTTCTGTGGTAATCCGAGGTAGCAACCAACATAATTAAAAGAAATGTCGTGTCAGGCACCGCAGAAGTGAATGCTGTCCTTTTTATGCGTGTTTTTTGTACTTCAGTTTAGATCCCTTCCGTCGAGGAATTTCCTTTAGCAATTATTCTAAAGCATAGGCAATTTTCATCACTTACGGCGGTGACTATGGTATACAACAAATGAATATTTATTATTTATTTTTATGTTAACTTGAATATCGCTTATAGTTGACATATCGACTGCAGTGAGGTCAGTCCTCTGTACGTGCAGTTGAAAACAAATCACCATAGTGCTAATTTAGTTGATAAAATTAGTTCTACAGTATTTTGTAGTGCCTCAGTACGTAAACACTTCAATTAAAAGTTTCAAACAAATTGTATATTTACTTTCCAAATAAGAAAAACGTTACTGAAATTTCCATGACGGAGCTCGTAACTACATATTCATGTATCTTTGCGAAGATTTTTTGTTATCTTCAATGAGTGCGGACGTTAGTATTTCTCTCTGAGATAAGCTTAAATACCTGTTTACAAACAAATGATGATACATATTGTGCACTCGCATAGACACGCCATATTTAAATCCCGTTGAATTAGTATGACAACATCTATACTATCTGCTTTATGATTTAAGTGTATAGAAGTACGTAAACTCTCCTGGAAAATTGGTATTGCTCGAAAATATACCTATGGAAATGTTTTTGGCCCTCACGTAAATTCTCATTTCCGCCAAGTGTCCAGCTTCCAGGCCTTCCTTTTGAACGTTCTCTGCCTTTTACTGACACCGACTTGTGTTGGCCACCTTCAGACAGATTCATTAATAAACGTTTCCGGAGTCAAAGTGCAACATTACACCGGTCATAGGTAAAGATGGAGAGATGATACCTCAACAGATGGACGTGTGACTGAGTGAGAATCATTCCGTCAACACGAATCAAGTTAGACTTCCAAAACCAAACCAAAGATACATTATGGTCGCTGACACCCTTAATGATTCGTGGAATAGGTAAACTTTTATGGTACTAGTGACTGAAGGGACAATCGCTGGAAATTAACTCTTCTGTAACCTTCGATCGCTGTTCGGTTCGGCCTTGCGACTTTGGAATCCGGCAGATACCAGGAACAATGCTCTTGATGGAAGTCCATCCTTTTTTATTCTGAATGTATGCTATCACATAACACATTTGGTTCAGGCGATGAACGGCTGTTAGTGGGGCCACAACCATCAACTATACAACTGGGACACAAAGTCAATACTTGGTAAGTTATTCAGCCGAGTCTGCACAAAAAACTTAACCATCACATAACTCTTTACTATGATTACGGAACCCTATAGTTGGCAGTTTGGCGCAAATGATTTCACTATGGCAGCGTGAGAACAGCCCAACAGTTTTGCTCACTTCTACAATTAAGGCTTTAAAGACGATCCTGGCAGCTTAGGATTCAGATTCAGCCTAGAGTTGTTGCGGTCGCTGATTAGAGTATGGACGTTTATAATTAAGTGTTGTCTCAAATGTCTAGGGAGAGAATGTCGAGATGTCAGAATAGATAAACTAATACAATCAAAAGAATATAGTACCTTATCGTAGCGGCCGATTTTTGGCTGGACAACCTACTGCCTATAGTGGAAAGGAACGGGATACTAACACATTATATATCCCAAGTAGTACATGGTATGGCTCTCCAGTCTCCATGTAGAAGAATCTGGAGGAGTACTAGTTTGTGGGAGGAGAGCAAGAGGAAGAAGGAGGTACGAGATCACAAATAACATCAGAGAAAATGACAACTACAAGGACATAAAGAGAAGGGCAGAAGACAGGCGAGCATGGAGAGCAGTCATGTGAAAACCTGCCTTAGGGCAGAATACTAAGGATGAAGATGTAGCGGCAAAATACCAATATTTATTAAAACAACAAAAGATTAAAAATAGTTCGGCATTAACAGTACTTTAAGTTAGTAGGAGCTACTATGTGGTAGTATGTGGACGTGAGACCATAAGGAAGCGAGGCAGGTAGACAGGTAGGCAGCCGCTCGTGCCTTCACGTCCCGGCGTCGTGTCCGGGCGCGGCGCGGCTGCTGGCAGCCGTTCAGACAACCACATCCGCCAACACCTGCTGGCTTCACCCTCACCAGCTGTGCTTATTCCATGGTATTCACATTTCCTTCCCACTGATCAATCATATAAAACGTTTATTTTAGGATCCTTTTTGACATTTATCTTCATTACGTTCTGATCTAAACTACCAAATATCGTTTCCAATTGTCTCTCTCGCCGCACACAATTATCTAGCATGGTAATCCTCTTATAAATAAATGATGCCATCTGCATACAACCTAGCTTACAATTGCAAATCATGGACAGGATTATTAATCAAAATAAAAAATAGCAAAGGTCTCAATAGGCTATCAGTGGTATTGTTGTTCTCGCTCCCACCGTCTCAGGTACCATATTTCCTACCAGATTCTTTCCTCACCACCCATTAAATTTTATTTCCACCCAGCAAGTCACATCCTCATTCATTACAATCATGTTAACCACATCCGGCACTATTCTATGATTCAGTATTCCAGAAATCGATTGCCATACTACCAACTTTGTCTTCCATGACAATGTCATATAAATATCTTGCTCGTAACCCACTGAGATTCTCAAGAATTTCTTCTAGATCGATGCTTTTTATAAGAAACATTGCTGATGGTTCTGTAACAACCACTCCAATAATTTGCCAACCATTAATTTTCAACTAATTGCTTCATAGCTTTCAAAAGTTCTACCATGCCACGTTTCCTGTCCTTCAAGTCAAATATGTCTCCAGATTCGATCTCAAATTATTAAATGGCGGATCGATGTGCTAAGCAAGCTGCCCGCTGTGGTGGGACGCATATTAAAACAATTCCCCTGCCAGACTTAGCTGGTCAAGTCAAAAGTAAGATGAAAATCAAGAGGAACACGATATAGAAGAGCTCACTCACAACTACAGGGCAACATTACACCAGGAGATTCCTTCCCACCCATGGTATGAGATCAATAATGTCTTCGCACAATCAGCATCAGAATCGCTTGACTAAATTCAAACATGACTGTTTCAAGCAACACCTTCACATAATACATGCTGCAGGTTTCCGTAACTGCCCTTGTGACGTAATTGAAGACATAAACCTCCTCCCGTTTGGTTGCCGATTGAAGAAGATTCAGATCGATCTCCTCGTAGATAGTCTCATGAAAGCAGGACTTTAGCTGCCCACTTGCACTATCTCACTCCTAGTATCAGACGATAAGATCTGTACCAACACACGAGAAATATTGGCGTAAACATTTAAACTAATTGTTAATAACTTCTGTAGAGGCAATGTATTTTTTTTAATCTGTTTAACGTCACTCTAACAGCGAGGTCTTTAGAGACGGGAAAGGATGGGGGGCAAGGAATGGGAAGGAATTCGGCCAAGGCCTTTTGAAGGTAGCATCCCGGCATTTGCCTGGAGTGATTTGGGAAACCATGTAAAACCCAAATCTGGATGCCCGGACGGGGATTCGAACCGCCGTCCTCCCTAATGCGAGGCCAGAACGCTAGCCGTTACACCACCACGCTCGGTGGAGGCAATGTACTTAATTATATGTTTATATACGTAAAATGAAAATGTCTCTATGGGAGCGAGCCTAAATACCAGATAAATTAATTTAAAAAACTCTTATTAATCTTTTTGAACAGCAAAGTAACTGCCACAGTATTTTTTTTTATAAGTTGGTGTTGATTTTTTACACAACGTCTTCTTCAAAATCATTTGGGAATCATTAGTCATTTCATACAAACTTACAGTTACGTTTTGCTCTAGAGTGATGAATAATAGTTACTTAACAATCAATAATGCATCTTATTATTCTGTTATATAATCAAGCCAGCTATAAATTGACTTTTTGATCATGATGCCCGGTTAACAACCATTAACACATCAATAGGAATAGTTACTGCAGTAATGATTTTAAAATACAGTGACTGGTAAATTTTTGAAAATTGCCTATAATTCACAAACTGGAACCATTCGAAAATTGCACTTACTAGCCTTTTTGGAGTTTGCGCTGCGTTTTTCTTGCTGTTAATGCCTAGCTCCTGGGAGGTTGGAGCCGAAAGGTAGGCATTTTGGTGACGTGTACATATATAAGCATTAATGTTCTTTCTAGTCAGCAATTAAAATCTACTCAAAACAAATAGGAAAGTACACAATTATTGCAATAAGAGTAATGTGATCTTCAGAAGAAGGAATTACTTACTGATGGAAAAACTTGACATAATATTCGATATTAAAATCAACTGGTAGAAACATAGGGCAGGTGGTAGAAAAAGGTTTCAAAATCCTTCATTTAGTGGAGAGGGTGATGAGAAGTGAGGGAACTGGGTTGGATTACAGGGGTTGCAAAACTTTCGCCACACCATTTGTTTGAACATGGTGGTGTAGTATGGGATCGACATTTTGGGTAGAAAATACAGGAGTTGGAAGGGTGCAAAGGAGGCCAGTTACTTATTTGTGGAAATTACTGCAGATCACAATCAGATGTGATAATGTGATAAATAAGATGGAGTGGACTTCACTGGAAGACGGGAGGAAGGTGAAGACAGTGTTGAGAGTATTATATTAGTGATGAGACTTAGAAGGGTATTGGTAGAAGAATTAGAAGTAGTGCATGGAAGATAAGAGATGATCATGAGTACAAGATGACACTTGATTTCAGGTATAAGAGACAGGGAAAACTTTCTTTTGTAGGCAAGGGAACCAGGTATTGGAATAAATGATCAAAGAACATGCTGGATAGTTTACCAAAAACATTGATAGAACTTATAATTAAAATTCCTAAAAGCAAAAGTATGTGGTTGAAGAAATTACACTCAAAGAATTCAAAATGAATAATAACAAGATAGTGGTAAATAGTTGCGTATGGAAATTTTTCCGGATCTTGCGCTCCATTTAAAATTAAGTCGTCATTTTTCAGAAAGGATATTCAGGGATAAATTTCTTCAGCATCCTCACAACATATTTTAAATCTGTGGCAACAGATAGGATTAAATTGAGAAAAAATTAAAAGAATTTTTAACTGACAATTGGTTCTACTTCTCAGAAAAATTTCTTCCGACGGCATTTGAGTAAAAGACACAAGCGTTCATCTCTGCCGATAATACCTATTACAAGGCTTTAACACATTTTGCTATAGAAATTATTTAACTGACAATTGGTTACTAAAAGGACATGGATGTAATCTTAACATACGAAACGAAAGGTAACCATTTTGGAATAAAGCATACGTTTAGACCATTGAAATTCATTGCCGATCTTTCAAACACCATTCACAGGAATACAAAATCTGAGTATTTAGGCGATCCGACAACAGTAGTTAGGCTTTAAAAGCTACAACAATTAACATTTTCATCGCTATTTCGCTTCATTACTGAGGCGTATGGAATAAAACGATTTTAATACTGGGTAAAGATGAGATCGTTAGAGACAGGGGGGACATAAATATGTGTCACCACAAAACAAACTATTCTGCAGCAGTGAGCAAAGGAATTACAAGCCTCTATAGATGTACCCACACTTCACAGCAGGAACGCAATATTTCAAGCGGCTCCATTCGACGACCTTGTCAAAGAATTTTTATGTGCGGGAAAATCCTTCCACCTTTTACTTACGATACGCGACTAGAAACACGATACATTCATCAACAAGTATGCGCCGCAAAACGTAGTGGTCTGTACTTGAAGAACAAAAGGTGAGAGTCAACAATCCCACATCAATCTCAATGCCTACAGGCAAATCTACTTCACGATTATTAAATGAAAAAGCTGTTTAGAACAAACTGAATTTCTCTTTACTTTCCTCCGTCGAGTTTTTAATTTGGGCAGCAATATGTCAATCATTGTCCACAGTTAACAGGTAGTGGTCAGACATCCTATTCAATTCTCCTCTCGGCCTACAAACTGTGTGTTTCGCTTGGTCAGGTCCTCTTCTTTGTACAACCTCCTCCAGTCCTTCCAACCAACCAACTACTACTTGGTATTCCTATACGATATTCGTCTTGCATCTCCGCTTTATGTATCTGTCATCACGCATTCTCTTAACTTGGCCATACTATTTGAGCCTTCCAGTATCTATTTCCTTCCTTCAAGGACTCTTCAAATTTTCTCATTTCTTATCCTTTTCATTAAATTTGGAAAGTTAATGCATGATTCACTGCTAACACCAAAATCTTATTCCATCTCCTACCGGCACAACACATTTGAGGTAAATTGAAATACTTTACCGACTTGTGAATAATTAGAGAAAGAATAAATGAGAATTAAAGCAATTAAATGTCTTCTGGTATCATCATCCCTAAAAGATCTAAATAATTCAAGTACGTCACTTGAATATTACTTTTCTAGATTGTTTTAATAGTCTAAGCTTGTTTTTTGGGATTCTGTACTTTAAAGTTGCCAACTCATCCCTTCTACGTAAAGCTCCTAATTCTTCTTTTAATATTTAAATTACTGATTGTGTTCTGCCAATATTGCGCGGTTAAATTTACGTGAAGCGCAGTGTGATCTCAGAGACTCGCGGTTGAAAGTATTTCGTTTGACTACGGAACGTTGCATAACCTACAGATAGAAGATTTGTGCAGGCAATAAACAAAATAATTTGCTCTTTCTCATACGTTAAAGACATATAACGAACGCAACATGGGGGAATTTGGACGATGTGGGTCACATTGCTCGGTCACATTTCCAATTACATCACAAATTTGCATAAAACTATAAGATGAAGCATTATGATATTGAAGCCAGCCTACCACTTTTAACCATATACAGTCAGATTAAGACTACTATTCGAGCGAAGTTCAAAATTGGTGATATTAGGATCAGCGAGTTTAAGAGAGTATTTACTTTTTTTCTTATGGCTTTACACCTAGTCGACGTCGAGGTCATTAGAGGCGGGAAAAGACTGGGGGCAAGGAACAGGAAGAAATTCTGGCATGGCCTTTTGAAGGAAGCATCCCGGCGTTCGCCTGGAGTGATTTGGGGAAACCACGAAAAATCCAACTTTGGATGCCCGGATGGGGATTCGAACCCGCGTCTTCCCAAATGCGAGGCCAGAACGTTAACCGTTCACTCCCCTCGCTTGGTAAAGTGTATTCGAAAGACCATCTGCCAGTATATAGGATTCGACATGTTACAGAAGTGTGTGTATATTATACCCACAATAAGAGAAATTTCGCAAGCTAATGACTAATGGAAGGTATCAACTTGTGTATTCTGAGAAGACTTGATGAATAAGATAAAGGTAAAACTCAAGGACGCATATTAACGTAGCGGGACTTAACGCCTAAAATGATTGCTTATATGCCGCAGCGTCGGAGAATATTTATGCTGATGGATAAGGAAATTTTCAGTACTATCGCATCGTTTAGTAAAGTTATCCATAAGAAAAAACAATAAAGTTTGTAACTACGTATGTCTGAACTCTTCGCCATCACATTACAACCATAGCAGCAGACACTTATTAATAAGTTACCGCGATCGGATTTATTTGACTTCCGATATTTCTGCGATCATAACCGGTCATACCGAACGTTATGTATTTGTTAGAATTTATTCCCTTTCGAAGCAAACTAATTTCAGCACACTGTCGATTAGTGTAATAGTTACACCAAAAGTGTTTTTTTTTTTTTTTTTTTTTTTCATAGCTGTCACTTCGAAGGCTCATGTGATAATGAAGGTTACAATAACTGCCATGAAATTGGAATGTATAAAGATCATATCCTTTAGAGTTTAATCTCAGTGAAGATAGGATATCAAAATGCACGGACTCAAATAACATGAATTGCACCATTTAAGTCAGTTAGGAATTATGTGAAGTGACAAAAAATTAAATAAGATAGTTTTTGTATGAATTATCCCAAAATTAATGGGATATGTAGCAGGATTTTGACGCAAATGTCTCATGCCAGCAAATTATGTATCCGAATGGCGTATTTTTCTCGTAATAAGAACTAGATTCTAAGCCACTTATCAGCCCAGTTGTAAAGTCTTAAAAGATATACGAGTATACTGACAGAAAATGTCGCCTCATGCGGTAGGATTGTGTTAGTAATAGGTAAAAGTATACACGAGCTCAAAAATGGGAAAACTATTATGGGAATGAGTTGCCCTTCCCCCACGCCTAACCTGAAATTCAGGACCAAAATAATATACCGCTAATCGCTAAACAGAGGAATAATATTCTGCAGCACGCTTAGCTATTTTGACAGTCTGTGTATACGGCAATGGTTGAATTAACACTAGACATTTGGCTGTGCCATTTTTGTCGGTCAGCAGCCGAGACCCCACACGGGACGGCGGGTTGTGTCATGACTGAGCGCGTCGGTCATCTACAGTGCTGGTGCTGAGGTCTACTTTATTTTAATACAATTTTTAAACTATTAATCCAATTGAAAAACTGAATCTAAAGGTGCGCAGATCGAAAAATTTACATTCCAACTGATGCGGTTAAAACATCAAACGTATTCCAAAGAGATGATACATGTCCAGCGAATGGCAGCTTTTAGTGTGCACGGTAATGATTCAATAGAGCTGTAATACCTAATTTGCCGGATATTAATTTTATTCTAACACTAATTATCAGATTGAAATTTGATAAAATATTTTCAGATATACGTACAGTGTGATGTCGTACCAACAAAATAAGGATATTATCTCAGCTAAAATAGTTTTGCGCATACAGGAATCGAACTGCGGCCTTCGAGGCTACTGGAACAATCAGCCGTTACTAATCCGTTTGTGATTAAGGAATTAAAAGTCGTCCAAAGGACAGGCTCGAATTCCTTCCCGTGCCTGGTCATGAATACACTTCCGCCTCTAAACAGACGACTGAACTCGGCGAACCAGGGCCGGCGTTAGGGAGGGGTAAGCGGGGCAAAAGTACCCTGGGCCCGGGCCCCCAAAGGGGGCCCTCCTGCCAGGGTGTCTAGCTAAATAGAAATAAATTTTTTTTCTTAAAAAAGGTGTTATTTGATTTTTTGGATTAAAATTTTCTGACTTCATCCAAAAAATCAAAGTATAAAGTATATATATCTCAAGGTAGGGGGCCCGATAACATTTACCTGGGGCCCGAGAACTCTAGCGCCGGCCCTGCGGCGAACCATGTCTAAATATGTTCATTTTGCCTCTAATTGTATACTGAACTACTACACAGTAGCTTCTAGCACCAATATAGACGAATTCTGAGCTGTCACTGCACGTTTACTTCGATTAGTCGTAGCTCAATTAGTAACACGACGCTTACTACTAAACGCTGAAACGAGTCACAGATGAGTTGCGAGAAACATTTCTCCTCATCTTGCACGATTTCTCACGACAGATAGGAGGCAGACAGAGACACTTAATTAAAAAAAAGTCAGACGCGAACGCAGATTATAATGAATGGATGTCATCAGCACATTTCCAAGAAGACCCCGCAAATCTAAACACGGCAAGTGCAGTCAGTGGCACTGCTGTGAGAGGCGCCGATTTTGGCAAACCAGGAACCAGAGACAAGGTCGTCTGAACCGGCCGCCTCCGCTTCCGCTTTGGACTTCCCCAGCACGAAGATATTTCTGTACCTTGGACTTTCGCAGGCAGGAAGTTATTTCAGTAAGTTGGGTCTAGCTGTATTGATTTCGCTCGTTATTAGCAAGAAAACCTTGCAAAGCTACGCTAGTCCTGCCCTTGTGGGAACGGTGAGACCAGTAAACAAGAAGTGTGGAGTTAGGAAAACGTCTAAAGCGCTCAATCTTTTCAAAACCTTCCTTTAGTTTTGAGAACATTTACGTGTTGACAGTATCGAAAATATTAAAAAAACTTTAAGACAAATCTGCATACAGTCAAAGAAACATAAGGATTACCAAACCATTATTCACCAGAACCTTCATATCATCCTTTCAAATTATACTTTCTGTTGAACGCGCCGTATAAAATCCTGTCCGGAGATTGGGAGATCGTATCCTTTTAATTTTTTGAATTATTCTATTTCAACGAAATATTACAGTGAGTCCAGTTTGAATGAGGCAGCACGCAACAAAGTGAATTACATTAACGTATAGAAATGTATTTTCTGTACATTAATTCAAAGACTCAAAACGCTAAATTCCTTATAATGTGTTCAATAAACAATAATCCAGTTTTTTAAACGGAACTGCAGTTTGAGTTACCGAAACTTATTGCATCCCCGTTTAATTTTTTTTTTTTCTTTGCCGTCATGTCCCTCAACTGTACCGATGCAATCATCTATTTCTCCTTATCCTGCGCTAGCCTTTTCATCTCACCATACCCCTTACAACCCACGTCTTCAATTATCTGCTTCATATATTTTAATCTCTGCCTTTATCTACACTTCTTATCTTACAAGGGGACTTTACGGTCTCGGAAATTCAGTTCGGGGTAAGACTTCGCAGGTTAGTACGGGTGTGCACACAGTAAAGCGCATTGACCAAGAGATTACGAGAGAAAGGGCTCTAACGTTTTTTCCCCAATGCCAGCACAGCGAAGTGCCTGAGTTACGCTAGATACGCGGGCAATCAGGGTAATTTTTTTTTTTTAAATTGTTTTAAAACTTAAAACAACTTTTTAAAAAATATTATCAATTAAATCACAATTAACATTTTTATCTATGAAATGACTGATACAGCTAATTAAAATGTGAATTAAATATAATATTTCATTCTTCACTTTCGCAGTGATTCGAATGTAATGTGAAATAGTATCAGAATTTTTAAAATATTGTGAACGGAAAATGTCTGTTAATGAAGAAACCGCGAAAGTATCAGAAGCTGCAGATGAAATCAGTGAACATTCATTATACAGGTTAAAAGATGCGGTTGTTTATTATGAAAGCTTACTTGCTAAAAATAATTTGATTAAATCGGAATCTTCAACTTCTCATGAAGCAATGTTGACAGGTGAAGAAATTTGCAAACGTACTACGGACATGCTGGCTGAAAAAATACTTGTGATTGATGAAGAACCTGCACAAGAAAATGAAAACTGTGACGAGGAACATTTTGAAAAAGTCAAAGACGATAGCTCATCAGATGAATACGGATATTTCAAAACAAAAAAAAATGCTGCTGGTTAAAAAAGAATAAATATTTATACCAACCGGAAGAAAAAAAATCAGTTTGATAAGTACGCAATAAACAATTCCTGGATACATGATTGTTGTGTGGAAGCCCAAGAGAATTAAAAGTTACCCGGATCATCCGCGTGATTCGCTACAGACTCAGCCACAATTCGTTGTGCTGGATAGAGCTGTAAAAGTAACGAGAAATTCTGTATCCGTATTATTCGTTACTAAACCAATCAGTACCCGTTACTTTCGAATCGTTACTCGTTACTTTTGATACAATACAAACTTGTATGAAGCATCGCATTCACATTGAGTCGGGTAGGGTCGCATACGGTATGATTTCGTTCGTACTTGGTAAAATTTAAGAAAATTGTTTATTTAGTAAAATAGCTTTAGGTAAGTTGTTCGTTTGGATAAAACTTAAAGTCTTGCTGAAAACCTCTGAATGTACACTTGATTTACTGTAATGAATATTATATAGGAAGGAATAATCTAATTTTCAAACCCTGCATAGAAGCCTGATATGATAATGGGACACGTTTTTGACAAATATTATAATCTCATCAAAGTATTTCGTTTTTAAATAGGAGGTTTCACCACTGTCTGCATTTACTGTTTTCATTTATAATGTAAATTCTTCATATTTTTGTGATAGATTTGTTAAAATAATTGTGGATATACCATCGAAACGGGCCTGCAGGCAGAATGCTACCGACTCCCGCTTTAATTGTTTCATTTTAAAAATATGAATATTCAAAACTTTTAAATCAATAACAAAGGCACAGGACAAACATGCGATTAGATTCGTAATTGTTGTTGCGTCGCGGTTAAACAAACATTCAACGTCAAAGCCAGTACCGCATTGAAAACATGGATCCTGCGGTAATAATACAATAGCTAACACCAGGCAAAAGAAATAAAGTCATTGTACGTTGTCCTTTGTTTATGGAATACTGGAACTGCAGAAAAGGGCTGCTAGATATGTTTCTGTAAATTATCGCAGAACGCAATCAGTAATAGATATGATAAAAGGGTTGGAATGGGATTCATTGGAAGACAGGAGGAGGCTGAAGAGGGTCATGGGAGTGTACAAGGCGTATGTTGATGATGAGGCATGGAAAGATATTGGTGTAAGAATTAAAAGTAATGCTTGGAAGGGAAAAGATGACTGTGACCACAAGCTGGTACTCGATTTCAGGCACAAGGGTGTAGGAAGATTCTCTTTTTTGGGTAAGGATATCAGAGATAAATTATGAATAATTTACCAAAAAGTTGAAAGAATTTAAAGTTAAAATTTGTAGAGGGCAAATGTAGGTGGACACAGGAAAGGGTGGAAGATGAGTGTGTAGGGAAATTGCCACCGGAGCGTTCGCTCCAATACAATTTAATTAAATATTATTAGAACATAACAAGTGCAGGGATGTTTATCATAAACTATTAGACAACTTTTATAAATTGTAAATTACATTATAAAATAAAATAGAACGTATCAAATCTTAAAATAAACAAATTTCATAAATATTTGAAATCAATAAACCTAAAAAATGAACGATCAATGAAAAAACAGTAACTATCTCAAATTATCCATACAAATTTTATATTTACAAATTATGCACTGTATATTTTAATGTTAAACAAAATAAAAACAACAAAATTAGTCTTTACGTTGTCAAAATTAGTTACCTCGTTAAAAATATCACAACTTAACAGTAAATAATATCAATTACATTAAAATAATGTTCGCACAATGTGTTTGTACACAAACACTTTTATTTGTACCTAAACGAATTCAAATCAAAATTCCCACAAATACGCGCGTATGTATACGACGAACGATGTTCAAACTTCATTCTTTCGTTCACATTCAAAATATGTTTTTTAATTGTGATAGAGCACATGCAGGTGTGGTAATATCCCCACTCATCCGCGTTTTTGATTAATGATTTTCTTTTTTTATTCTTAAAACTCATTGATTGCTACGTCGCATTACTTCTGATACAATTGAGCACTAGCATGAATCATCGCATGAATGACTTCGTAAGTACTTTGTAAAGTTCAGGTAAATTTTTCACTGAGTAAAGTAAATTAAGGTAAATTTAGAATAATACCTAATACCACAATCTCAACACACTTAAATCAACTGATTTCAAAACAAACATCTGCTCATTCAATCGCTGGGTGAACCGTTCCAGCTCCCGCATGACGCGTCGTGTTCGTACGTTTATCAAATCAAACTGCCATCTATACGACAAATGCGAGTTACGAGACATGCGAGTAACGACTCGGTACTTCGAGTCAGGCGACGAACCCGTTACTCAGCAACGAATACATCGTTACTTTTACGGGTCTAGTGCTGGTATGGCGTACAAATCGTCCAGTATATGAGCAGTATAGAGCCCTTTTTCTCGGAATTCTCAGGCTAGTGTGCTCTACTACATTACTGGGTGGACATCCTTAAGGTATACTACTAATCAGCGAAGTCTCATCCCGAACTGAATTTCCGAGATCGTAAGGTCTCCTTGCTAGACTTTTCCCACCACTAACAAATCCCTCATACTTCAAAATAAAGTAGTTCTGAAACATTTGCCTGAAATATTTGTGTCGTAAGTGTAACTGTAAAAGCAACTCCACCAGAACAGGAGTAACTCTCTCAAGACATGAACCATCCTACATACGAGACCATAGTATATATATTGCTGATTCATTACTAGCCGCTTAGATTTTTGTTATTTTGTCTAAAACTTCGGTTGCTTTACTCAAATAAAAATATTTATCGAACGAAATTTAAACTTGAGGTATAAGTCACTGTCAAGAAATACAATTGAAGATGAAATTGAAGAAAATTAAAGATACACTTAAATCTAAAATAAAAACAGACGGTTCTAAATCAGAAAAAGCTGAGGACTTTTAATTTTGGAAACCTTTAGGGCCTTAATTATTTCTGTGTGAATGAAAAGACGAAGGAAACAGGACAGCACAAAAAGTAATAACAATTGTTAAAGTATGCAAAAAATTTATTACAAATTAAGTAAACTGTTTCTCATGATATACAATGTTGATAAGTTTAATCCATGTGAAGTGAGCACTGAGCATTTACAATGGCAAGAAATTCCATGCAACTGGATATAACGTATCTTTGTATGTCAATGATATGTCACAACACAGAACAACAACATAGTCTATCACAGTCCTAGAAAATGTTACGATAACTAATACTGAAACAATTATGTACGCTTTTAAAACGACTCGACGGAAGAAACCGCATTAAGTCTCTAAGTAACAACATCACATCGTCATTTATTCATCGATACAACATCCAGGCACATGTTTCGCTACAGGCATATACCGCAAGTTGCGAGCTTTAGAATAGTGATAGGGTCACCGGTATAACAAGAAGTGCGGACACAGTTTCATGCACCTTCATTCAAAAATTAAATAGAATCTTTCAGAAGCAACATTCTTGTCAGCACCAATTTAAAATAACGTACATAACTTATTACAAAACCAAAATCTGCTACCGCAAATGGTTATGTCAGCACCAAATGAAAAAATTAAGATAAATCTAAATGTATATAAAAAAAATAAAAACACCCTACAATAGTCAATACTAGGACGTAAAAATCAGAATACTAAAAAAAAAAACATGTAAGTAACTAGAGCGAGCAGTTGTCGTGTAACGGTGAGGAGCCACAGCAGGTGAAGTTGCTAACCCAGACCCACGTCCAGGGACATCATCACCAGGAAACCAACGATGGCGCCCCACGAAGCCAGCTTGCCGTTGCCGCTGTAACACACGAGACATACACTCAGTTCATTACATAAAGGATCCAGGAACAGCAATGCTTTAACTTTCTATGCGGTACAAGCATAATCAATTATTCACTTGATCCACAGCGTGTATCAAACTTTCTCTGGTAGATGGGCAAGCATCCCAGCCAGGACAGGCAACTGAAACTGTTAATGTCGCAGATCGGCGGGAGGAGGTGCGCTACACGGTCGCAGGAAATTTTCTCTAGTCAGGAGATTTGTACGAACCTCATTGCGTCTCATTTTAAACCAAATATGTGTTTCTAACAAAGGAGCAGAATTGTTACAAGTCGATGCGATGTGCTGAATGTGTAAGTACCACATTAACCAATAACAATGAATACAAACAATCCATTTCAAAGTATTTAGATATTCTAAGCTTACACTTTGTCGTACATTTAGTAAATAAATCGAAAGGATTTTTACCAAAAAAATTATGCTCTTTTCGTAAACGGGCCAACATGGTAACATTACTGGCCGCACCTGAGTGAATAATGGCTAAATTATTAGACGGTCACGATTTCCCTTTCGTGTAGCTGGAAGAAAGAAACCTGTTCTAAAATGTATCTAAATGGCATTCTGCTGTTATTTTGATTTACAGTAGATACTTGCATAAGTACTATTGGCCTTAGAACCGCACACAATGAACTAGAATCTCCTTCAGCGTTGCTGGACAAAGCTCGTAACACCGTACGAAGCACTAGACGAAATGAAAATGAACATCGCTACCGGAAATAAAAACCGAATCAGGAAACACTTGATGCTTTATTTCTTTTAGTGAAAGGAACTCGTTAGGTGTATTGAAACAGTTACATTGTGAATGATCTGCACATCATACCTCTCGGGTACAAATATCACGTTGGATCGTCGTAGTCTCGGTCTGTTATTCTCAAGCAAAACTTTCCACGAGAAGAACATTTCATAAGTGATGCGTCTAATGATTTTAGCCATCGCTCCTTCAGCATCACTGACGCGTTTGACTCACTTCCATTGGGAAATATTTATGACGATGCCTTTCAACAATTGACATTCAGTTTCCCATTCAGTTAAGAATCTTGAAGGCACATACATCCAAGGCTTTTTTCCAGTGACATTTTGCTCTTCATTACGAGCATTCTGGTAGCTCAGTGGCTAAGACGCTTGCCCCGGGCACGAATCCCGGCAGGCGCACGAATTTTGAGAGTTGTGTTTAATCATATGAGCTATGCCAGGACGCTCAGTGGTTCGGATTCCACGTTAAACTGTAGGTCCCAGAGGAAAGGAACTGGCCGTCCTACCTCTGACACAATGGCTTAGTATGCCTCCTTCGGGAGGATCCAACCAACCTTCGGGTTGTGGACTAAGTTAAGTTTTTTCGTTACGATTTATTTCACAAGAAATTGAGTTATGTGAAATACAAGTCTTGATATTCCCTGACAAAACAATGAAGAAGAATATCTGTTGTTTCCATCTCATTTCCAGTTATTACTTTTGTTCTGTTCCTATGATGCTATGGGAAGTCATCGACAGCAGTATATTCCAGAAGACACTTATCAAGAACAAAAAGTAAGAACAGGCAAATGATTGCAACAGTTCAATTTCTGTATTAATTTTTTTTTTTTTTTTTTTTTTTTTGTAACAGGTTTCCAATCTCCCAGTGTTGTATTTCGAAGACTACTCTACTTCTTATTGTTCTTTCGAAGCCATCTCATGAGATTGAAGTATCATTCTTTGAAGCGTAAAAATGCTAGCAGACTTTCACGTATGAGCCATATCAGCCTCGTTATCTGCAGACTGGAATGCCAGTTGGCAGCTATTAATTAGTACTAGAGATCGCCCAGTGGTCGAAATTCGACCATAATTCATTAAGTTAATTAGTATTTTTTTTTTAACAGAGTAATAATTATTGCAAATAGTTTCTTGAATTTGTTCTATTGAGTTTGAAAAATTGTCCTATCGGTATCAAGTTTAGTACATACATTCCAACGTAAGCTTCGAATGCGTGAAAATGAGGAAAAATCACTTCAAATGTGAGTAGATGCACACATGTTATTAAGCAAGAAATACACGTTATTACATGTCGATATTATTTCTGTGTGTTTCTTACTCTTAATTTTTGGTCCAGGCTGCATTTAAACCTAACCACAACTGCTATTAGTTACAGTAGACGCCATATATCTTAGCACTGAAAAACAATATGTCAGCCCGCACAGAGAAATCGTAACTGTTACATGATTTTCTATTTGCATGTGGAAAGCAGTTTTTATTCAATACTGTAGACTTAAAAACATGTGGAATAAATGTCAACAGCTATGAACGTGTATTTCTTGCGTAATAACATGTATGCATCTACCCACATTTTTCCTTATTTCAACATATTCGAAGCTTACGATATACACTTTAAATCAAATATTATCGCCTAAGGAATGTGTGTACCAAATTTCAGACCGACAGGACAATATTTGTAGGTTCCGACGTAATGCTAAACTCAGTATATAAAGACTTTGCTGCCATTCATGTAATCACTTTTTTTTTAACTACCAGATTTCGTTCAAATGGTGGCTCACCATCATATTACAGCTACATCAATTTGAACTGCATCATTGTAACATCGTATATCTAAATCACGATTTAATGAATTCCGAATATACTCCGTTTCGAAATGTTGCTTCTATGTAAATTCAGAGATTAAGCTCGACTCTTTGGTTTCACCAGAGACCACAGAGTATCTCAAAGCTGGAAATGCACGTCACATAGTTGGCTCCGATCCGATTTCACTCACACACACGTTCCCGAATTTATTTTTCATTTAATAATGTATCTGTAACATGTTTTAACTATGCTTATAATTTTTTTTTTTTTTTTTTTTTTTTTTTTTTTTTACTGTTGACCAAAGATCACAGACATCGCTAAGTGTCGTTGCCTCTTAAAAACAATTGAATGTATACAACGAATGATTTATTTAATTTAATTTAATGTATTTTTAACACATATTAAATGTACATTTTGGCTTTATGCACTTCTTCCCCATATAAACTTTAACTATGCCAAATCTCACATTTCTCCGTGCGCGCAATATTCTGAAAAATGTTTCCAAAGTTTTCGCTTAGCGTATTAATATATAGATTTCTGAACAGTGACACGAGGCAGTCCCGTTACGGGGAGTGCTACCGCGAAGCGAGCAAGGGCAGCTGCCCCCCGCACGCGGCGCGCCTCCCAACAGCGGCATTAAGCCGCTACTGGGAGTGCCATCCGTACCACATCTCAACGATACCAGTACACGATCACTCACACACGCTTACAAAACAACCGCCCAACTTATATTTTCAGCCAAAAGAATGCATTCAATTCTTGGAGAACGAGGTATAATAAACGAGCTTATTAAACAATGAACTGTGCCATTCAACTGATATGACAATACGAAAACTTTGTCAGTGTAGATGAAACAAACCATGTTGAGTCAAGAGAATCTTTTTTATAATTTATTGCGCTTTAGGCCCGTATTGTAAATTTATGCAGACGATTAATAGTAGGAAATTTATTTTATGAGTAGACAGACATGATTTCAAATATTGCTGACCCAGGAAAAATTGGAGCGGGAAAGCACCGTTTGCATGTGCCATCACAAGGCAAACTGCATACTCTAGATAGATTTTCTAGAGAAACTAAAAAAAATTGAGTCACTTCACCAACGCGTTGTAGACGACTGCAAAATCATCTTCAGCAAGCAACGGCACTCAGGTTCTGTACGACAGAGCTTAAATGGTACATCGATGTGCCCTTGACAACCTGACTTAAACAAACGGCTTTTGACCAAAACATAACCTAAGAATGAAATGGGATTCCATGGAAGGGTAAAAATCAACTGCGAAATTCATTACACCGAAAATATGTGGCATTTGGAGCGGAGGATACAGTGCTCGTAGTAAAGGCTCGTTTAATCTGCGATCGGCAGTACTCGCGCGAAACCTACAAATGGAGCGTAAAGGAAAACTCTCAGAAAAGTAGATATTACGATGTTCTTTACCTGTAACGCTTCTGGAATTTTTTTTTTTTTTATTTATTTATGGTCGTTGGCTTGCGCCAATTGACCAGCTGATTAATTACAATATTTTACAGTTCCATTTAGTCTAGACATAGTACAATTTATTTCTATTATAAACATTAATATATCTTTTGATTCGGTATTACCTATAGGTAGTAGTACATTTTATATCCATGATGGCCAATGTGGTGATCAACATTCCTGTTATATATTACACTTGTTGGATTTTTCATACATAATTGACTATTCTATTGAAAATGTTGTATTACATTGGAGTGGTAATTAGTTTAGACATAGTACAATTTACATTTATTGTGACCTTCATGTATCGTTTGTTTCGGCATTACCCATAGATTGGAATACATTTTATATAAGTAATAACCAATGAGATGAGTAAGGTAATTAACAATCCTATTACAAGTTTTACATTGGATTGTTTTGTCAAATAATTTAAACTGGGTATTTTGTATTTTTCATTCGGACTTTTATAATGAATAAGTGTGTGAATAATTTCTCGTCTTTTACTTTATGATTTGAAACGTGAGTCTATCATGTGGGTATTATTTTATTGTAGTGTATTAAATTTTTCCTTAGCAAGCTTTTATCTGATTATTGGTTGTCTATATCTGTCATTAGGTGATATCTCCTCTTTTGATGGGAAGTTCAAAGTTTTAGGTTGGACTCATGTAGAAATCGGGCTAGTGCTCCATACACATCTTGTCTTTGTGACATCAAGAGGGACGTTACGGAGGTCGGAAGAGGTATATTTAGTTTTACTAGAGTTTTGTATAGTTTGTTTTGGGGGTTCTTGTACTGATTGCAAGCTAGGATGATGTGATTTAAATCCGCTACTTCTTCGTGGTCTTCCTGACAAGAGGGTGATTGGAGCACTCCTATTCTATATAGATGGCTTGGGAAACTTCCATGGCCCAATCTTATGCGGATTATTGATGATATGTGCCTTCTGCTCATTCTGCAGGTTGCAAACCAAGGTTTGGGTGGAATATTGGGTTGAATTGAGGCGTAGTGCTTTCCTCTGACCGATTGGGTTGTGGACCATGATTCTGACCAGTCACTAATATATTGTTTTCTTGATAATAGGTATAAAGTCAGTGTGTGGCAATTGAATGAATTGTCTCTCTCCGTGTGATAAACTATCTTTTGCTAATATGTCGACTGCTTCATTGTGTTGAATTGACGCATGACCTTTGATCCATACTAGGTGTACATCTTTCCCTTCTACGTAGGCCGCATGCATCAGTTGTATAATGTCTACTAAAATCATATTGAGGTCGCTATGTCTATTTGGGTTGTCTAGTTTTAAGGCTACGCTTTTCGAATCTGTTAGGATCAGCATTTTACGTATCG